>JAHLJT010002406.1:61024647-61046753 GCA_031308135.1 Acheta domesticus
CAGTCACTGCCTGGAGGAGAATTCTAGTGCCGGCTGCGCTGATCGGTAGATTTCTCTGGTATCCCCAATCAATAGCAGGTGAGTACCGGAGCAGACCCTACTAAATGGAACACGAATCACGGGCGATTTTTCCTTCATCTTCCTTGTCCAACCTCACCTCTCACTTACACACACTTACACTTACTTGCCCTACACATCTACACATATCGGGAGTTTAGAGCTTTTTCCCGCTGGAGCGGTTTCTAGCAAGAGGATATACATGGAGAAGTAAATCACCGTAAATGGACGTGTACGTCGGCGCCGGATCTCACTTTGCAACAAGGAAGGAATAACTTGCTTCTTCCGGAAACAGTGGCTACACTAACGGGACTCAGGACATAGCAGTTGACGTGGCCGGAAATATCGATCAATGACGGAAAAACAAATTTTGGAAGTAGAAGTGGAAAATAATATTAAAAATCACTGGCCGCCTATGTCAACAACAGTAAATATAGAAAGAAGAGAGGAAATTAATTTTAATTAAAGAGAAATAAAAAAAATAATCCGAGTTGTTTTGTTTTAGAGCTGAGAAAAAGTAGAAACAGGGCTTTTGAAAATATTAATACCTAAAGAAATGAATGACAATGCAACCTGTTAGACATTTTCAAACTAAAAGTGTTTTTATTATTATATTAAGAAGATTCGAATGCATTCGTGAAAGAAAATTCTAACTAGAGGTTGTGAGAAATGTTTCTTCTCTTTTTATATTTTATTTTGAAGATGTGCAAATAGATAAAAGCAGCGACTTCGACTCTAGCAGCGAGTGAAAGAAAAATTGGTTATACATAACTGAGTGACAGTTTTGAGAATTTCTTGATTCTTAATTTTTATTGCATTTACATTATGAGCAGAAAACTATTTTTTACATTACGTGCGTGGGCTAATCTACATATTCTCATTCCAAAAACAAATTCTAACCAATTGCATGTTTCACTAATGAATCACTTTTCAATTTAATTTTTTATTTTGAAAAATGGATCTATATATTTAGCCAAAACACTAAAGCATTGAAAAAACCTAGTTGCTTATCCCTGATTCAATGTTGGTGACCTAATTTCTCAGATTAAATTGCTGAAAAAATATGAAAAGCTGACTAGTAATTTACATTACGATAATCTTGTTAATTTACCTTTGCCTGCTACCCCACAATCACATGACAAAAATTACATACTGTGTACAGATTTCAATCTCATATCTGTCAACCGCGTGTGCCGCCGCCGTTCTGCCTCTCTAGTTCCGTTTAAAAGAAACTAATAATAATTAGAAGAGTTATTGTTGTGGTAGTTGTTATTTATCATATCGTCGCAACATCTTGTTCCATGCCCACCTCGCAACAGTGACAGTCCGGCATTCCACTTTGCGTCAACCTTTCCTCTTTAACGATGGCGTCTCTCCAATTTTCGGTCCCAAATGGGCTGGGCGTGGCGGGGGGTGGAGACGGGGCGAAGGGGGGAGGAGATGGCAGCCCGCTTATTGGGCAATGGGCTGTGCCGGGACAGGTCCGGGCCTTTCAAAAGAGTCACGTTCAAATTAAGGACGTATCGTCTCTCTCCCCCGCGAACAGGCGAACAACTGTTCCTGACACGACTTTATCTTCCGTTGGGCTAATGAAATAATTATAGAAACGGTTGTCATCCGAAGGACGTGTCTAGTAAATCGTTCCGTCTAGAGTTGAAGAGAAAATCGCCGGTTCGTTCAAAGTCAGTTATCAATTCAATTAGACTTTCAAATGAATTACAAGTATTGCAATTTCGAATGGTAGACAAACCAGATATCGACTGAATTTAGTATCACATACCTACGCGAATAAAAGGACGCGAACGCTAGTGGCAACATTGGGTATACAATATGATGATCACTTAATGCTAATACAATATAGCAATTTTATGAATTTCTTTTCAAAAAAATGCGTTCACTATTTAACAGCAAACATTATTATTTTCATTATCCATTATTAAATAATATATCTGTATTAAATTTTCAATATATTAAAGGTTCGAGACAAGTAAATGGAATATTTAGAGACTATTCTGCACCAAAATTCTAAATTCATTCAATTAGCTCATCATAATTTGAATTTATCATTAATGCCAGTACAAACGAACACTTCATATTTCATAAAAATGAGGTAGAAAATGTATAAATTTATTTCAAATAGTTCACTTAAAAATTGTATCTAGAAATTATAATATTTGTAGTTAACTTTAAATCATTTTGTAACTATGTTTTTAAGATTATGGTAAAAGTTACGAAAATATTTATTTCATAATTAAATTATTTATTTTTACAATAAAATAATACAATGCAATTGATGGTAATATATGGTGAAAGTATACAATATGATATAATATAATATATTTTTGTGATATTTATAATATTTTACTTCAAAAGAAAAAAAAACGAATAATCGCGTACAAACGGCAATATTTTGAGTACATCCTGTATCTAAGCCGCCGTGTGTAAGATATGACTAACGTTCACATTTATTGTTTCAGTTAAACAATGCATAACTTTAGGCAAGAAAGTATAAAACTATTTTTCGACTATTAGAGTTACGCTTTCAATCCGCTCTGATTCTTTCTAATGTTATTGCAGTGCTAAGAAATTCATTTGAAAATATCGTTTCATAAAAAAAAACGCGTCATCGGAAGCAGAACATGTTATGCGTCCTGGCAGCAACATTTCATTAAAAATTTCGGGAGAAATGTGGGGTTATTTCGTTTGGACCAGGTCGCGGCGACTGAAGTGGCTTAGTGCACAAAGTGGAAAGAATGGGTTTGGTTGGAAGCAGTTTCGCGCGAAAGCAGTTGCTCTACCGGTACTTAATACTAATTTTCCCCGTAATCTCCGGCACAGCGAAAACTGAGAGAAGGAACTCGTGGCAAAACGAAGTCCACGAAACCATAAGGGCTACGCACCCGCCATTTCATTAGCGTTAAATTTTAAATCCAATATGCTGGCAAGTGAGTTTTAGAATACCAAACTATGAAATAAGCAAGCGTGTTGTAGAGCGAGAAAAACTTTTCCTGGAAGTTCCGTTTATCTTTTATCGTGCCTGTATTATCAACAAAATATGGAAAACTACATTAATATTTGTAGTGGTTTTTCTTGTGTTAAATTATATTCGAGATGATGTGTACCTATAAAAGGATCACGATAATATTGGTGATGAAATAATAATAATAATAATAATAATAATAATAATAATAATAAAAAGAAGAAGAAGAAGAAGAATTGAAACGAAGGAGGCAGAGAAACATCTTAAATACAATTGTTTGGAAATCGAGATCAGGCGAATGTGGAGCCTAAAAGCACAGGTTGTCCCGATAGTTATCGGAGCTCTGGGATTTGTTCCGCAAAATTTGTGTAACAACATGGCCACACTCCCAGGTCAATACCAAAATACGGGGAATTTGCAAGAAATTGCTTTATTTGGAAAACTAACATTTTGCGCACAGTTGTGTAGAAGCACCCATAATCCCTAGATCTACTCCTCTGAAATCTGATTGCAAACCGGAGTGGACTTTATAATCAACCGTCTCATAATATTGTTAACGTCGTACAAATATATTATCTCATTACATCGAATTTCTACAATAAGTACTTTTCTACGACTTAACTAATTCTAACAACAATGCAATTCAGCATAATTATTTCTCTCTTTCGTCGTACTACTGGCGCGTTTACTTCCTTGTCTGATTCATTCCCGTTCAAAATTTTAGTATTTCGCTTTGTCGTAGCTTACTTTCAGAAAAAAAAAATTTAAAACTAACCACTCAGACCAAACATAGAACAGCCTTACACGAACTGTTTTTAAGATAAGCAAATATTTCCTCCAACAACTTCTTTCACGCAAGGCAAGTGAACTTAAAATAACAGAATTTAGGATTCAATGTATATAACAAATACAATGAAAGACTGTTCTTACTTATTATGACACAGAAACTGTCGCCATCTCTCGTTGTCTCCGTCCAGCAATATGCACATGGCCAAACATTCAAATAGTCATTGAGTCATTACGCTTCAATAGTCCATTTGCGAACCTCTCTGTGTTTAATTGAAAAGCTGCACTATAATGAATCTGTGTCATAAAGAGTATCGTCACGAAACGACCTCCGAAGCCTTATAATAAGATAAATATACAATAAGAGTGAGAAAAAAATCACTTGATAATGAAAATATTGCTAATTTTTTCAGAACAACGTACTAATTGTGGTCGCCAAAATTAAATATATGTTATTTTATACGAAGTATTTTGTGCAAAGCTGCCAGCTTCACGACAACGAAAGGATCTGGAGCGCCAGTGAAAGGAGGTTCAAGGGTCCAATTATGACTGGGTGACGGAAGCTTGCTTTACCATTTAACACCACTGTGCCCGCGGTCCCTTCCAGGATCGAGTTCCTTGGTGGACTGCTTCTATCGAGTTCCTTGGTGGTTTCCTATTTTACTTTCCCGTATACGTACGTATACACCGAGTGTTATACGTAGTATAGGGAAAGTTATGTAATGCTGCGCGAAAAAATGGCCAATTTTCGGCTGAAAAAAATTAATTGCCGGGCCGTGAAAACAAAGAAGTGGATAAAAACAGTTGCTAATTTAACAAAAAAATATTCCCTAACACGGGGTGTAGCCAGAAATCCTGTTTTCTATGTTCTTGATACCGAAAACCCAATTGAAAGGAAAACATCCGCCTATCTGTCCGTCCGTCTGTCCGTCTGTGAACACTGCTAGCGACTAAACCATACGTACGATTTCTTCCAAAATGGATATTCCCCAGTCGATCTAGTTCTAGTCGAAGCTTTGAGATTTTAAAAAAGATTCTTCAAAATTTGGGGGTACTTTATATGAAGCCCCCCGCGGATATTTAAACTTTTCTCAAAAACGGCTCCAAATTTTTTCTTTAAATTTCTTGTATGAATAGAGTAAAATACACTTATTAACATGGCATAGGTACGATTTTCACGAATAACTCTAAAGTTTCGAAAATTGTGAAAGTTTGACTTTTTTCGGCGTCTTTCTCCAACTACAAAATTGAAGATAAAGATTTTTTCTTCAAATAAAATTTGTTCTGCATATTGAGTTCTTTCATAAAGGTCATGTAAATGTTTTTCACAATTTTGGTAGTTTTCGTGCAATATTGCGTGCAATATGTGCAATTTTAAAAAATTACAAAAACAAAATTTTCTCAAAAACGGCTCCAAATTATTTCTTTAAACTTTTGGTAGGGATAGTGGTAAATGTACTCTATCAATGACATAAAAGCCATTTTGGTCTATCAGTAGGTTTTTTCAAAAATTACAAAAATGTAAATTTTTTCACATGTTTCTCACGTCGATAATATTTACATCAGCGGCGATTTTTTCTCAATATTATATTTACGAGTACACGTGATATAAATAATGTCAAGTAAAGTTTCTCGAAAACACAACCGTTTTCTGTAAAAACTAGCTCAAAATTTCGCATTTTCAGAAACGCTCAAACTCCATTTTCTCATATATGGCTGCAAATGTTTTTCTTCGAACTTTTGTAACGGATATTGGTAATTACACTCTTTAATATAGCGTAAAGTTTATTTTGAGTTATTTTTTTGGTTTTTCAAAAATTACATAATTGTAATTTTTTGAAAGATCTCTCACATATTTAATATGCACATTATCCGCAATTTGTAAACATTATATATACATATATATATATATATATATATATATATATATATATATATTTATGAGTGTAAGTGCTTCAAATAAAGTATTTTGAAAACTCAAATATTATCTGTGAAAATGAGCTTCAAATTTCACATTTTTAGTAGTGCTAAAACGCAATTTTCTCTTCAACGGCACATACTTTTTAAAAGAAAATTGCCATTTACGGCTAGGTTTTTGTGTTCTTTAATATTCTAAAATTAATATTTTCGTACCAACAGGAAACCGAAAAATTATGAAAATGAGAAAAAAAATGTACTTTTGGCGGTGATAGATGGGAGCTGGCAAGAAAGAGTATGTGGCAATTCCGAATAGCTAGCGAAGACCCAAGGAAATAGAAAACTAATACGGGAAAGTCTGTGCCATTCAGTAGCACCACTAGTTTTGTGATCACTTGCAGGTGTACGACAGCGTAGCTTCCACCGGGCGCGCGCCAACCTACCTTCCCCATTCTGTTCTCAATCTCATCATTGAGGGCCTCTGTTCTCCACTGGTCAAGGAAAATCTCCAACAGATGGTCCAGATTCGTAATGCAGCTGACAAGCTGCGATACACCTGACATACTGTGCATGTCTTATGGTAGGTTAACCAAAAGATATAGATACCTATGTATTTTTTTACTAACAATATGTTGTCATGTTAATCTAAATAAAGAAGTAATAGTAAGAAGAGTACTGTATTCGTTTGATTTATACCACTTACAAAATGAGCACATTAGCAAGCATTTTGAAAAGTTTAAGTGGCTCAGGGCATCAACAGATGTCATTTCCGTGCCTCTGACCGGGAGGTCCTAGGGTTCTAGGGGCAAGATTTTTGATACTAGCTACATGGCTATGTTAAATTCAGTCACCGCCTGGAGGAGAATTCTAGCGGCCGGCTGCTCTGATCGGTAGTTTCCTGGTGTATCAACAGGCACAGGCGAATGCCGGAGCAGCATCTAACAAACGAGCCAAAGACGGCACGCCATCTTTCCTTCCTCGTCCTGCTTCTGACCTCGTTCTTTTATTCGATACACTTAATCTTACATGCACTACACTACCATACATGTTGGGATCATCTGACCACCGTACGGGAGCTTAGAGTTTGTCCCGACGAGAGCAGTGCTTCGCTTGTGGGAGACACCTGGTTGAGAGAAAGCCCCGAAAGCCGGTTAGTCACGGATCTTATCATCCACGGGGCACGTCGTCGGATCTTATCATCCAGCGGGGAACGCTGCTACCTTCCGTGATACAAAATCGTTCACTACACTTACGGGAATAATGAAAAATAGCCGTTGATGCGTCCGGTAACACGAAATAATCTATCAATTAATCAACAACTATTTTCCTAATTTGTTTCCTACATAAATCAAATTTAGTATAAACACTTTAATAGTATGTTTCGTAATAGAATCCAGATACCATGTGCAAGCTCATTTGCCGTGTTCCGGGAGCGGGAGAATCAATCATTGGCAGGATTTAACTACTGCGGCGCACGCACGATTCCCGGCGATCGGGGCTCTCCCAATTTCTCTCAACGTTCGTCTGACGCCGAGGAAATAAATCGCTGCCGCAGAGCTGCGTTATCGCTAGTGTCCTGCCAGACAAATAGCGACATAGAGCGGAAAAAGTAAAGTAGGTAGAAAAGTAGAAGGCAGATTCAGGAATATGTAACGGAATATGTAATTTGAGGAAGGCAAAATTTGGAAGAAATCAAATGAAGATGTAAAAATAGTAAGGTAGAAAAAAATGGTAGAAGACATTTCTGAGAGTAGCGACGGATGAGCTATTTTATGAAAATTCACCTAGTGAAAGAATGAGAAGAAATATAAACATGTGTCTGCTTTTCGTGGGGTCCAGGAGTAAAAATAAATTGCAACCAAAAAAGTCATTATTATTATTATTAGGTTTATTATTATTATTAATAATAATATTATTATGTTTATTAGACATTAACCAAGTTTATACTCGTATTAGCTGAAGTAACCTGCGTTGCCAAGTATTTATTAATCACAATATGCTAATAGGAAAAGGAATGAATTATCTACTACATGCCTATTGTGTACTCTCGGGATACAAGTACTCTGATCCGTCTTGCCACTACTGCCTCGCTCTTCCCTACCGTCCAGTCTCACATGCGAAGTCGCGTTATCTGCGCACTCACTAGCGTATTTGCGTTATAGAATGAGCCAGAAAGAATTTAGAAGGTACTTTTAAGAGCTTTAAAAATATTTAATTCACTTTGGAGAATTTACTCAACGTTTTCTGGAAGCGAAAACGTTTTCGCGAAAAACTAAAATATTGCACACTTTAATTTAGTTTTAAAGGGTAGAAAAGGAAGATGAGGATAGTCTATTCTGATCAAGCTACGAGTAGTTTATATTTACCTTACCAACCACTGAATTAAGAGAAATTTCTCTCGGGGCTGAAGTTATTGAAATTTAAATTGGTGTATTTATGATGTCATGTATCTGCAAATGAATTATTTTAAATTATTTTCCAACAACACATTTTTGTTTGTGTTAAACATGCGTCTACGGAAAATATTTTGTGAAATAAATATGGTTAGTTTTAATTAAATTCTCAAACATTTAAGTGACCAACTAGAATGAATATTTACGCACAAAATAAAAGTGCTTCGAAAAGTTAATTGTTCTAAAACATGGAGTATACTGTACACCTGATTTTTTAAACGTTTAAGTAAAGTTTGGTGCAAGTAACGATGTACAAATTACATGAATGGATAATTGATTTCGAAAATTTAATTTGGCTTCCATTCTGTGGCGCGTTTTTTAGGAGAGCGTAACTTGCACACCTGCTTCCGGCGGTTCTGGACATGACACATTTTCATTACAACCTCACAAAGTTACTTCGTATTTTTTGAAGGCGGGCGCAAGAACAATTTATTTTGCGTTAGAGAGACGTCGGCGAACGAAGAAGAGAAGGAAGGATCGTACATCAAGTTTAGAAGAGGAGACGATGAAGAGACAATGGGATTACAGAAAAAAGATCATAAAGAGGTAAGAACGGAAGGTACAAAAGTGAAGTATTGCATTGAAAATATGGAGGGGAAAGGAATAAGAAAGCAAAACGAAGTATATAGTGAAGTAATAATGACGAGGAAAGTAACAAATTCAAGGGTGGTAAAATTCAGAAAATTGTTCAAACGAGGAACAAAACTCAGGATTAACCGAAAGTATGTCATCCCAACAGGAATGAAACCTAGTGAGAACGGAGTTCAACATCCCTGTGTATCAGACACGCAGCACTGCATGTGGAATAAAACGAGAGTAGGTGTGTGTGTGTGGGGGGGGGCTTATGACAAATGATATCCTGAGAAAATCGCTAGTACAGTCACGCACATCCGGCTAAAGGCGCTAGTGCACAGCTCTAGACACCACACTTGCGGAAGGCTCGCAGCCGATAACACGCAGTTGTAAATTTCAGGATAAAAGAAAGCTTTATATCGAAGACAAGAGCACACGTCAGGTCCGTGATCGTAACAAATTTACTGCACACAAAATAAGAAAGGGGAAATAGAATTTCTCTTCTGTCCTGCGTTCTCTCGGTTACAATGCACGCGTGTTCCGATATATCGATTTTCCAGCCTCGTTCTAAATTCCGTTCCGGTTGAATATTCCACATTCCACGTTTGCAGCCAATTACAGAGTACCAACACCTCAAATTAGTTTCAGCGAGAGTTTAACGAGTTGTGTACGCGTGTTAATTTTCTTCACGTCAGGCACAAGTTACAGATGTTTCCGTAATCTGTACATACGTTGTATTTATATCACGCGTGGATGAACCGCTCTTCGTCAGGGTTCAGAAGAGAAAATGGAACGTCGTGTTTGTGTAAATGGATGCGAATAATTTATCGCGGACACAAAATAAACTAGATATACTGCAAATTGATGCTGCAATTGAATGAAATGGAACTGTTGAAGAGTGTCATCTGAAGTATCATTTCCTATGAATGTAAAGCATATTTTTGCATAAGTAAAAGAAATTAAGTAATGACCCTCTTACGCTATTGAATGGAGATGAGAATATAATAAATAAATTATAATAAATTACATAAAATACTCGGATCTAGTAGTTCCTTACTAATAATCACGTTTCTTTGATAGTTTCTATCAATAATTTCACTGACTTACGTTTACCGAGTATAATTAGGACATTATAATTTTGCTGATTAGTGATTCAAAACATCACTTGCAAGTAAAATAACAATTCGTAAACAAACCTGCTCTTTCTGCGAAGGACGTTTAGAAATTAGGTTACAAAGAGGATAATAAATAGAGGAACTTGGGGATCAATTGAAGGTTTGGTGTTCCTGGGGGCTCTGCTATGGTTATTATTCACGGAAGTGTAGAGCATGTTCTTGTCATGGGAGGAGGCGGTGATCTTCTCTGCTGGATGATGAGATCCACCGCCGATCTACACCGCAACTTGCAGTTTCGCCCTCGAGGTACCCCCCCCCATAGCCAGGCATTATTACAGATGAAACCACAGACTTACCTAATTCACCACAAATGGTTTTTGTTTTTCGTTACGTTAGTAAGAACTCGCGACGCGAAACGTGACTCTTTCGTCTTTATTACTCTGCATATTTCGTCAGTGCAATCTGAGGAAGTTAGGGAGCTGCTCTTGTTGTGAGTGTATGTTATCGCACAGAGGGCTATTGCCGAAAGTGTTAGAATGTCCCTCAGACGTTTTGACAGGTTGTGAATCAGACTCACTCCACTCCATCTCGGAAGTCCCACAATAACGTGTGATTTGTGACCTACCATTGCTTTCCAAACTGACACGTCTTTCATTCTATATCCAAAAACTCTTAAAGCATTAAACGTGAAAATACTCAAAATATTAATTCATGATAATATTTAATATAAATAATTATTTATATAAAATTGTTCGAAATATGTAATAACATTTGTTTTGACGAACATATTTATTTTTATGCAACTTAAAATATTTTTTGTTGATGTGCAATTCGATAGGCGAAAACAATCTGGAGCTTCTTGAATTTCCATTGAATTTTAATATCTCAAGATTTAAGGGGAAAATATATTTTTATCTGAAAGTCCGAGCCCTAGAAATGACCTACGTATGTCTGCAACAACCAGACTCGTGCGGCACCAGCCGCTACTTGAATTAAACCAGTACCACCAATTGATGTAGATTGATGTAGGTGGAGTTGATTGAACCCCAGTTTAGTTTATGAAAAGCAGCAAACCGCAAAATGCGAATCGCCAACAATAATACCAAACTAGAACAGCAAAATTCAACATTATTGTCTTGAATATTGGCGGAATCTACGGAAGTATAATGACGGTGTAGTTCCGTATAATACGGAAGTAAGTGACATTTTTCAACAGTAGGTACTTTGGCTGGCCAGCACTATAACCCGTGGTTATTTTCAGTCTACGGAACCATAATTTTTTTCCATAAGGATGGCACCCAAATTGTCGACAAACGAGCAATATAAAATGAAAATCGCGCGTGTTATGAATTTGTTAGATTCGTCGTATTTCGTGGGTATTTTTTGAAGTAAATTTGTAAATTGCCTTGAAACATTGAATTTGAAGAATAATAAGTGAATTAGAAGAAAACCAGAACTGTAAGTGGTAAAATATAAGTGGTTAGTTCGCAACGCTGACAAAACATCTGAACTGAACGAAGAGGACTCTGAACCGAAAAAAAGGAAAGTCAAATAACCGAAGATAGTTGAGAGGTCGGCGACACCACATTCAGCTAGTTACTTAATAATTAGATCATTTCTTTTTTGAAACAGAAGTGTCACTTACACACACATTACAGGGTCACTGTAATGTGGGATTACTTTGTGACTGCGGTGGTTATTTTGTTACATATGGTGAATTTTTCATATTTTGAATCTCGCGGCGCATCCATTACGCCGGGATGTAAATAGCTGTATGGTTTGCGTGACATCCGCTGTCAGCAAAGGACTGTCACCTGAAGCTGCTGTCCAGCGACTGTGTAACGCTAGAGGCGATCTTGTTAAAACATTCTCCTGCGCGGTTCACGTGATCTCCGGCAACACTGTGTGCTAGAACTCATACAACAAACTCTTACAGGTAACTGTTCTTACGTCTTGGCTTTGAGAGAAGTTTGAGCATTATGTGACGTTTACGTGAGGGTTGGCGAATATAACATAGGTTGTTCCAATCCAATCCTCCAGGAAGGCTTGTAAGTCCATCCGTAAGAAATCTTCCCTTGAGATTATAGAGGTAGAGATGGAAGTCAACAATGACTAATTTTCTCTGCGCAATTATGACGATAGCAAGAACTTTTCGTTCGATGGGCGTTCGAACGAGCGAGAGTGAGATCTAAATAAATAAGAATGTCACTCAATTCAAGTTGTAGTCTAATACATTTCTCATTCATATCCTTATATTAGTGTATTCATATCCTTATATAATTAAATAAGGGAAATATTTTTACTATTAATAATAAAGAGGAAAAACAAGGCTGTTTTGCAGCATGAAAACAGCCGCGCGAGTAAAGTAAAACATCCAATAAACTTATAACTATATGTCAGTCACAACAAGCAAGAAAATCACACATGATTCTACATTAAATAAACAGAACGTTCTGAGAAAACATGCAGTTTACATTAACTCGATGACAGTAAAATAATGAATCGCGAAGTAAATAAAAATACCTTTTTGACATCTGTAAATAATAAAAATTGACCTTAAACTACAAATGGCCGTGATCTATTTTGCAAGAAAATTTGCAACCTTGCAATCATCCTCAAATTTAATACTTATATGCATATTTCAAAGAAAAACGGTCTGGTGTGGAGATACCTAATAAAGAGCAATACATTTATACGTGGAGATATGAAAAAGAATGAATTTTCTTTTTTACTCTTAGAAGTACAGAGGAAATTGTTGATAATCAACTTGCACAACTATACCTATAGAAGCGACATATATCGAACTTTTCGGGCACGTGTTTGTATTTTCGAAATTTACAAAAAAGGAACATTGCAAAACAACAATACTAATGATAGAGGCTTTCTTCCTTAATGAAATTTGATTTAAAAAATAGATCTTTAAAAAAAGACATTTTTTTAAACAAAAATAATATTTTTTGCGTAATTTTTGCTTGGAATTACGGCAATTAATAAAATATTTTCCAAAAAGATTTTAATTTTTCTTTATAGGGAAAAAAGGCTAAAAATTGCACCAGTTTCATTTTTGTTAAACTCTCTGGATGTTCAAAATTTGCAAAATTTACAAATAATGCGAATGTGATTCTGCTGTTGACTCATCATTAGTTTTTAAAATATCTTATTTAGCCAAACATTGAATGTATGTTCACAAAAATAATGCCACAAATTTCAAATGGTCTTGCATGGTACTTGAAATATGAAAAATCTATTTAACGGCAAAACACTTTACATTCAGAAATTCGATAAGCCAAGAATTTTTCAGTTCTTCTATCCTTTTCTCTTCGTTGGAAACTACATGGTGCGAACCCATCAGTACGAAGAGAGGACTCGGAGTTATTTGCGTAGATGAATCGACTGCTGGGCGCGAAAAAGTAATTAAATATCAAACCAAAACAAATATTTTTCTGTAAAATGTATTAAAAAAGTCTACTGACCGACAACTGACAAATGGACATGTTCGAATTAACTAGTCTTTCTTTCTCAAATTCCAATCATCCTCTTCTCTCCTACTTTACCAATTACATCGACCAAACTTGACAGTTACAGGACACAACGTAGGGTTGAAAAAACAGACTATCAGGAAAGCGCTTTATAATTAAAAATCAGAAACATGGTATTTTTTTTTCATTTTGTTTTTTCAATTTAAAGTTATATGTCGCCCATTTGCATTCCCAATCCAAATCACAACAGCTGAAATAACAAAACGACGAAGGAACATATTCCTTTAAACAGATGTGGGGAAAAATTACTGATATGAAACTACGGAATGCACTAATGAGCAAAATGCATGTCTAACTGCCCGTTCTCCTATCCTAATCGCCTTTAGATTTATCACGGATTCGTAAAACTTATCCCAATGTTCCCAACTGATCCTTGCCAGGTTTATGACAGGTGCAAATGCTATCAAACGGCCAAACAGTTCATATTCAGAGACCGGAAAAATGGGGAATTTCCAGTTTTCCTACTTTTTTTCCCCGTTTGAAATTATTGGTGGTACATTTGCGTCCCCGACGCGAGCTCGGAGCTGTTTGTATGCGCGAATCGCCTGCTGGGTGCGGCCTGGGCCACGGCGCTGTCGATGACGTGCGATCTTGTTTGTGCACGTGTTTGATTTTAATCTACTGTCCTTCCTGAAAATGCGAGTTTATGCGTCTGGCCCCGGGCTGCCGCAGCGGTTTCTGGCCGAGCGGTCGAAATATTTGGGGCCGACGGTCGCCAGTAAATTGCTGTTTAGAGCACCGCAGTCGTAACGAAGATGTACGCGCGGTAAGAATGCACGCGGCCGTTTGTGCAGCGAGAAATCGAACGATGTTAAAGGGGAACATAAACGTAAAAGGTAAAAAAAGGAGTATTTATTGGTTGTATTGTTAGTAAAGAAGAGTTAAATTCATGGAATTTTACGAATTCAATGTGCTGACCTAAAGTAAAGCCAATACATTCGCTGCAGCAAATGTTTGTGGCAAAAAATTGAAATAAAGAGTAAAATATAGTGCTTCGTAATTTTAAATTTCTGGTAGGTATAAATATAATTTATTATTATAAGTATAATTGGGTAAAATTTACGTCCAGAATTCCACAAAATTGAGGTAATAATCACTAAATCTTCCTCTTTTTAATTTACCATTAAATGATATCCGATTGATGACAACGATTATAAAATATATCATGAAAATAACGTCTTGAATGATACACTTTTACATCTATTGCAAAGTTAAGTATTGTATCGTTTTAGGTAGAAAGATAATAGAAATTATTAGCAAATACAACTCTTTGTACAATTCGTGAAAAAAGGAGAGCATTCAGAATACCATACGGGGCACTAGTCAAACGCGTAAAACACGACTATGGACAAACCTCATATTTCATTCTAATGAGTGAATACTATTGTTGTGTTCATGAACGTGAAATTAAAATAAATTGATTACGAAAATAAAAATATATTACAAGATTAAAGAAATTTTTCAATTATTAAATAAAATATAGCACTTCAACCTCATTTATACATTAGTTCATTCATCTGCACTATTTCAGTGCTCTCTATTTAATGACCATCGGCAGTACCATCATAACAGTTGTAATGTATATTACACTAACACATTTTGTACAATAATTCCACATAGCCATTTTCCAAAATCTTCAGGCGCTTCACCGGAATACTGTGTCAATTTGTTTAATTTTTCCGTAAATGTTTTTCACATTTCTTAGGTACAAAAGGTTTCGAAGCTTACTATTATCAGTAGAGAAGATCTTGCGTGATTCAGACTTGCGTCATCAAGCATGACTTTCTTTCCAGTAGACATGGTTCACTTCCTCCTTTCCGTAAATTATATTCACCTAAAATAAATTTTCCATGATTTTTCTTTGGGAAAAATTTAACCACTTACAATTTATTCACTAAATGCTGAAAAATGTATGATTTTAAAGCGATTGCATGCAGCCTCTTAATGAAAATTCAGTTAATTTAATTTTCTGAATACAATAATAAATATTATTTGAAGAAGGCTTACGTACATTTTTCGAAACATTCAGAATATTTCTGGAGTTCTGGAAATGATTGACGGAGTGGTCTGGAGTTCTGGAATCAAAGCCCCCGATCATATCCCTAACACTTTTGCCATTTCTGCCATTTACGTCTCTTCCTCCTATTCTTCTGCTTTCATCACGACTCCATTTCTTGCAATAACGTGTGCATTGACAATAATCTCTCTCTTGCCCCATTCACGGCTTTCGTTGACTCTATAAGTCAACTTAGCTGCAACAGCTGGCCAACGCTTTCCTCCACACGGAGTAACCCTCAACAGCCCGGAAGCTATTACTGGTCACCGCATTTGAGGGTAGTAACGCGCGCGCTGTTGTCACTTCCACCATCACCATCCCCAACGCCACGGTGGACGCCGCCGCCTTCGCAATTATGGCCACTACCCACGGCGAATAGCCTGGACGGCGCGGGGCAACGGACGTCTAAATGTGCGGGGAGGGCAGCTGCCGATTCGGGTCCTTACGAGGAATGCACGCGGAAATAACCAATAACGTGCGTAGGCGTAGGGCCTCGACCGTCTCATACACTACCACTTACACCATGTACTGTTGTCATTGTAGCCGAAGCCTCTGTAGCGCTCATTATCTTCTTCACCCCGTCCACGCCCCGTCGCCATCGTCGAAGTGCTCTTATCTCTTCCTTCTCACACCTCACAACTACAATTTACACAACAGCATACACTTTCTTGCATATTTGTAAGGGCTACGCAATATTATACTACATTAACCTGGAAAGGTGTTTCAAAGAGGCTACTTTTATTCTTCTGCGAGATTCAAACGCACGTCCTTTGCTTCAAACATGTTACAGCGACACCACCTCTCCCACAGCTATGCTAAGCTTTTCGGATACATAGAAAACTAACAGTTCCTGGTATTATTTCTAACTTATGCAATTTTCGAAAATTCAAGTGGTCAACGAAAATGGGATTTGTGCCATTTTTGCGTCCTTTACTCTATTCGAGGAAACAAATTAAACAAAAAAATTGGAACTGTTTTTGGCATATTTCTAAATAAATTGTATTAACTTCAAGCAGAAATTATGCAAAAAATCTACTAAATAAAGTCATATTGTTTTATAACAAGATGACTTTATTTACTGATTTTATTAAAAATCTAATTTTTTAGAATATATTTCATTAAACAAAAAATCTCTATCATCGATTCTGTACGTTTTTAATATTAATTGTTTGCAATTTTTGATAATACAGAGTTTGTCGAAAATGAAACCAACACAACTATGCTCACCCACAATTGATACATAAGAGGAAAAAAATGTAAGGAAAGAAGTGGCGGGACATCGTCCACCGTGCCACCACACCCGATGCACTACCACCAATCCCATGACAGCTATGCCTTCAAATTCAACACTTCTCTTTAATGGACGACACTAATTCGATGCCGCAAATCTTTCCATACAGAGATGCACCGCCTGAGAGGGAGCTCATGAATCTTCAGACCCCCTTGTCGCACTGGAGGCTGACGACACGAATTCGAAATTACCATTGAGTTGTATAATATTTTACAATACCGAAACGTCACGGCCTACGTCACCCCGCTTTGAGTGGGCCACGTCAGGGCCTACGTCTTCCGTGATCCGTGCACCGGAACGACTGCGAGGAGGCAAGGCGGGGCAGCGTAGTGCGAAAGGGGGCGGTGAGGTAGATAGGGGCAGTGGACGGAGCGAGGGGGGCAGTCGGCTGGCCGCGAGGCGAAGAGTCAGTTGGTGGAGTGAGAGAAAGGGAGACAATTGAGTAAAGCAGTGTCGAGCACAGGGTTGACGTTGGAGCGAGTGGTGAAGTCGGACTCCAGGACGCGCGCCGGCTGCCGTTGCGCCGTCATCGATGTATACCCTCCTAGGTATACATCCATGTGCTCCATACAGAGGCGCCCTTGAATGGGCCAGCGCTGACGTTGCCCGCGCCTTCCGCCGCCATAGCTGGACGCGCGGAAGCGCCCTTGACTGGGCCAGCGCTGACGCTGCCGGCGCCTGCCGCCGCGTCATACGGAGACGCGCCCTCGGTAGAGTCCACTCAGACGATGCCTGCACCTGCCGCCACCGCGTTATCCCGACGCGCCCTCGACAGGGCTTACACCGACGCTGCGCCACACCGGCCGTCGTCTCGTCACACAGACGCGCCTTTGTTTATTTTTCCTTATTTCTTTTGTTATCTTGTCATTGGAAGAGGGAATAAATGGTTGTTGTTGTTGTTCTTTTTGTTTTTCTTTGAACTGTAATGTCAAATTTTCAGTAGGAGCCGACCTGGATCCCATCCTTTCCCGGGATTGGGAAAACAAAATAACTGGGTATGATCGGCAAGTCGGCACCCCAGGTCATGGGAGTGATGTCACAATATATTGTCAATAAAAAGATAATCATTGGATTTATCACTTCGATACTATAAAAATTACACTAAATTATCAAATTAAATTCTTTTAAATTCAATATTAATACAATATTAGCTACAAGAACACAACAAGTCGCTTAACTTACATCCTCCTTGTTCCATAGGAAAATTCTGGTTGTATCACTGCCTGCAAACCCCCATCCATTCCTTCGCATGTATTGTTGCCTCTAACTTCCCCACCACCTCCACTTCGCCGGCGCCGACTCCACAGCACCGCTCTCCCTCACCGCCTCCACCTCTCTGTCAGCATCTCCCTCCCACCCCACGGCGACGCGCCCGGTTCAGCCGTGCCTTATTACGCCCGCTTCAAAGAGCCGCGGCGCCAGTGGCGCGGCGCAGCGGGGACGGAGGAAAGCGCATGCGGACCGCGCGCTGTGCGGGCGACTGGGGTGCAATCAACGGCCACCGCCGTGTCCGGTCGCGCACCGCGTCAAGACGTGATTGCTAGCACAGCGAGCTCTACGACGCGATGTCAACTGCAAGGCGACAGTCCCAACATCAATGTTGACTAGACTTGTGTGACTTGGTGGTTCTTCCGTGGGTGGGGACAATGAACTGCAAGTAAACGTATTTCGGGAGTGAAAAATACAACGATGTTCTTCACCATGAGATGAATAAATATTTATTCTATCATTTTCTTGTGAAACGCTTCTTCATTGCACAGCGGTTTGTAAGTGAATTTCCTGCCCGAGAAGATTGCATATATTGTCGAACTGGAAAAAATATTCGTGTCACTACTCGTAGAGAGAAAATCTTTCTTGTTGAGATGCAGAAAACATTGATTGATTTGGGGGGAAATAACACTTCTACTTCAACGTGATTGCGCTTGGCCTCGTAGACTTGGAGGTAGTACACTTTGTAATGCCGTTGTGATATATACTGTGACAAAATTAGAAAATTACTCAAAATGATTTCTACGAGAAACCGGAACTTCATGGCCGAAGAAAAGTATAAAGAAAATAATACTCGTGGCAGGAACATGCTCATATTTTCAACACTTCAGCTTAATCATTCTGAATTTATTTGTGCAAGTAGGTAAAAGTAGATCCTTCTTGGCCACCCTTATTCTCGGATTTTCTTAACTTCTTCCGCAATGATTTCTAAGAGAAACCGATAGTGATCTGTATCCCTGTTTTATTATTCGGATAGAAATACATTAAGATGTTTTCCCTAGGTTTACTACCGCATTCAAAATTAACAAATGTTTCTTTGTTTTTTCTTTCAGTCAAGTCGTTGTCCTCGGTTTCGCTTACTTTTTTTGGCTGCGTCATGCCGCTCACTTCATTGTTACGACTGTGATTACGTTATCTCTACATTACTCCTTGATTTTCAACTATTTGTATAGGAAATGTAGTGTAACGTTAGAACAGCTTTATATACAGAGGTTTTTCGCCTTAAGTCGCAGTCTCACTAAAAGCCAAGGGGTTGACTAGATTTGTTAACGAAGAATATATGGTATTTCAAGCGCTATTCTTTAACATCAAATCCATTTATGTTGAAACGGAAATCTAGTAGATAATGTTTGTGCTTACTTTTCCTTTATTTGTTCGCAAAATTACCACCAGAAGACGTAGTTCCACAGATTGGTAACTCGGGTTCTCTAGAATGTAAAAATGACAAAAGACACTGGGAGAGAGACAAATATTAATGACGACTCATATAAAAGTATCGCGCTGAAATAGACAACTACACGACAGTAGGGATGCGAAATAGAAGAGTGTAGAATACTACAAGTAAACATCAGAATGAAGACATGGGAGCGAGCGGAAATATTGCACACAGGGAATGAGAGCGGCGGAATGAGCAGAGGCAACGCCAAGGGTGTGTTTACGGCGATAAGCTGCCGGACGAAGAAAGCAACGTGCACGGGGCGAAAAGAGGCAGAGAGAGGCGAGGCTGGCACGGGAATGGTGTGCCGCGTGATGGGAGGTACGGAGTGGGTTTGTCCGGGAGTGGACCCAGAGCGAAGAGGACGGAAAATAGCGTTGAGGGGCGATACGAGGAAAGAGCACGGCGAGAAAAGGGAAAGAGTGAGGGTAAAGGACGGAGCCGAGGAATGGAGCGAAAGTTGGGGCGGAGAGATGACCGGAGGGAGAGGCGGAGGGAGAGGCGGAGGGAGAGGCGGAGGGAGAGGCGGAGGGAGAGGCGGAGGGAGAGGCGGAGGGAGAGGCGGAGGGAGAGGCGGAGGGAGAGGCGGAGGGAGAGGCGGAGGGAGAGGCGGAGGGAGAGGCGGAGGGAGAGGCGGAGGGAGAGGCGGAGGGAGAGGCGGAGGGAGAGGCGGAGGGAGAGGCGGAGGGAGAGGCGGAGGGAGAGGCGGAGGAGAGGCGGTGGGAGAGGCGGAGGGAGAGGCGGAGGGAGAGGCGGAGGGAGAGGCGGAGGGAGAGGCGGAGGGAGAGGAGGAGGGAGAGGCGGAGGGAGAGGCGGAGGGAGAGGCGGAGGGAGAGGCGGAGGGAGAGGCGGAGGGAGAGGCGGAGGGAGAGGCGGAGGGAGAGGCGGAGGGAGAGGCGGAGGGAGAGGCGGAGGGAGAGGCGGAGGGAGAGGCGGAGGGAGAGGCGGAGGGAGAGGCGGAGGGAGAGGCGGAGGGAGAGGCGGAGGGAGAGGCGGAGGGAGAGGCGGAGGGAGAGGCGGAGGGAGAGGCGGAGGGAGAGGCGGAGGGGAGAGGCGGAGGGAGAGGCGGTGGGGACGGCAGAGGGAGAGGCGGAGGGAGAGGCGGAGGGAGAGGCGGAGGGAGAGGCGGAGGGAGAGGCGGAGGGAGAGGCGGAGGGAGAGGCGGAGGGAGAGGCGGAGGGATGTGGCGGAGGGAGAGGCGGAGGGAGAGGCGGAGGGAGAGGCGGAGGGAGAGGCGGAGGGAGTGGCGGAGGGAGAGGCGGAGGGAGAGGCGGAGGGAGAGGCGGAGGGAGAGGCGGAGGGAGAGGCGGAGGGAGAGGCGGTGGGGACGGCGGAGGGAGAGGCGGAGGGAGAGGCGGAGGGAGAGGCGGAGGGAGAGGCGGAGGGAGAGGCGGAGGGAGAGGCCGGAGGGAGAGGCGGAGGGAGAGGCGGAGGGAGAGGCGGAGGGAGAGGCGGAGGGAGAGGCGGAGGAGAGGCGGAGGGAGAGGCGGAGGGAGAGGCGGAGGGAGAGGCGGAGAGAGAGGCGGAGGGAGAGGCGGAGGGAGAGGCGGAGGGAGTGGCGGAGGGAGAGGCGGAGGGAGAGGCGGAGGGAGAGGCGGAGGGAGAGGCGGAGGGAGAGGCGGAGGGAGAGGCGGAGGGAGAGGAGGAGGGAGAGGCGGAGGGAGAGGCGGAGGGAGAGGCGGAGGGAGAGGCGGAGGGAGAGGCGGAGGGAGAGGCGGAGGGAGAGGCGGAGGGAGAGGCGGAGGGAGAGGCGGAGGGAGAGGCGGAGGGAGAGGCGGAGGGAGAGGCGGAGGGAGAGGCGGAGGGAGAGGCGGAGGGAGAGGCGGAGGGAGAGGCGGAGGGAGAGGCGGAGGGAGAGGCGGAGGGAGTGGCGGAGGGAGAGGCGGAGGGAGAGGCGGAGGGAGAGGCGGAGGGAGAGGCGGAGGGAGAGGCGGAGGGAGAGGCGGAGGGAGAGGCGGAGGGAGTGGCGGAGGGAGAGGCGGAGGGAGAGGCGTAGGGAGAGGCGGAGGGGAGTGGCGGAGGGAGAGGCGGTGGGAGAGGCGGAGGGAGGGCGGAGGGAGAGGCGGAGGGGAGTGGCGGAGGGAGAGGCGGAGGGAGAGGCGGAGGAGCAGGCAGAGGGAGAGGCAGAGGAGAGGCGGAGGGAGAGGAAGAGGAGAGGCAGAGGGAGAGGCAGAGGGAGAGGCAGAGGGAGAGGCGGAGGGAGAGGCGGAGGGAGAGGGCGTTGGGAACGGCAGAGGGAGAGCGGAGGGTGGGGCCGTGGGCGGTGCGGAGGGCAGGAGGGAGATTCGGGAGGGAGGTCGGGGAGGAGGAAAGGCCTGAGGGCGAGACGGTGGGTGTTGTGGAGGGTGGAGTGGAAGGAGGAGCGGTAGGCGGAGCGGTGGGCGAGGCGATGGGTGTGGCGAAGGAGAATGGTGGAGTAGAGTGGGGAGATCCGAAAGGCGTAGTGGGAGGAAGGGATGTGCGGTGATGGGGTAAGAGGGAGCAGTGCCGGACGAGGCGGGACGTGGCTGGTGAGAGCAGGGCGAAGCTGGGAGGACCAGGGCGGGGACAGTGCAGGGCGCGGCGGCGGGGCGAGAGAAATGAGGCCGGGAGAGCGGTGCTGCGAAACGGGCGGGCGGGCTGCGGCAGCGAGCCG
>JAHLJT010002406.1:61047753-61084312 GCA_031308135.1 Acheta domesticus
ATATGTTTTTCATTAGGCGGGCGGCGCCGCGGGGCGCTGCCATATTGGACGGCGCTGTCCTCAGCGCCGCCGGCCGCCGCCGCCAGCGTCGCCGTCCGCCTGTTACGGGGCCCTGGGCGCGGCGTGGGGCAGCTGCTAAACGGACGCCTTCAGACGACGGCAGCGGCAAGCTTGATGTGCCGTGGCAGCGACGACGACAGATGGTGGCGATGGTGACGTCGGTGAAACAAAAACGGTCTCACGTGACGTGGCGCTGAGAGACGACGACGACGTCGTCGGCCACAGTGTGGTTGGCAACGCCATGATGACGGCGGTGATGGCAATGATAGCGACGTCGCCAACAATGAGATGAGGATGACGGTGATGTTGGCCAGTGAATTAAAGACAATGACGGCCACGGCGATAATGAAATCGGGCTAGTGTGTTAAGTACACCATAAATGATGCAGTTTGACGAAGATGGTTGTACATGCGAATATGTCAACAGCCATAAAAGACACCGTCACAACGGCCAGCGACTATGGGGACGATGATCACAAAGATGATCAATGATGATCACGAAGACATTTGGAACGATGAGATGTAATAAGGGGAACGGCAACTGTAGGGACAATGACACCGACTACCTCATATATCAGAGTACTTCAGAATACATGCATTATGCAATATGTCCACAATATGTTCACACGGTTTTTGACGTGTAATTAAATAATAATAATAATAATAATAATCGGCAACTAAACGGCGATTATTATACCAATTAGCGACATTGTCTACAAACAAAAATAAACTTCAAGAATGAAGGCAATTTGACCGATAGTGTCCCTGAATCTGGAGCCTTATACCGAAGGCAGTCCATGCGCTAGAGAAAATGATTCTGGGGAAGATGAAATGAACAATTGCATGAGAGGCAACGGAAAAGGTAGAAAACTGAGAAAACGAAAAGTCCGCCACTAACCTATTTTCGTCCATCCCCAAATGCCTTATTATGAACGAGACGGAACAAGGACAGAGACGCTGATGATTGACAATTATAAGAATGACGTAAAAGTGAATGAAGTACCATCACTTAAACGGAAAAGTGATTAACGCTTAACCAAGTGACATCAGTAATCACCTACTGATGAAGTTTGATGTGAATTGCTTCAGCGTTTAATTTTTTCATTTATACTATGTCATTTCACGATGTTTAAAAAAAATATTAATCGTAAATTTATTTTGCCTCCAAGAACAGGGTCATTGTGACTGAAAGCTACATTTTGTATTATGAATACATTTCTCGAATCATAGATTTTATCTTTTCAATAATAATAAATATTAACACAATTTAGTTTCAATTATTTATAGGTAATTTTATAAATACATTTTTGCTGTCATTAGTTTTGTATGAGAAACATAAACTATTCATATAATATCTAAATCTAAATGAACTGACAAACAAAAAGCATATTTTTTCTTGAGAACTGCTTTCTAAACTATATTTGAACTTCAGATAAATCTGTGAAGGATTCATATACTATTTTACAAGTCGTTTCTAAGAAGGAATAAATGTAAAACTCGAGAGAGAGTGCCTAGGTTGAAACTGACAGCTCGCCAACAAGTTTACGACCCGAAAACTCGCAGAACGAATATTTCTGCTTCAACATAACGACGAGGACCGAATATTTCTCACTACAAGGTCGTGAAAGAAATATAACACACACTTCTGGCGTGTGTTAGGAACTCCCGACGTTTACGTAAACAATCTTTCGAATCTCATGGAAGTTTGGACACTATTTCTAATTGGGAAGAAACAAGTACAACGAAAATGTACCGTGCCTCCAAACGGTAGATTTTATTTACTTTTGATTATCTTTGAACATTTGCAATTTAAACTAATATTAATAACAAACTAAAAAATAATTTAAAAAATTCTTTTTTTTCCGATATATCGTCTTGAAAAAGAGTAAAGGCAGTACAACCAAACGTAAATTATTAAATAAGAAACTGAATCAACAGGTTGATTTTATCAATGTTTATTACATTATAAATATATCAGTTACCTCTCATGATCTCTAGAAGTGACAGAAGAACATACTTTGAACTTTTTTGATAACCTGTTTTTTCCTTATCTCTATTATAAAATCTTTTCATAGCATAATCATGAAATATTCATACCCGTTTCACACAATGTAACAAAATACGTCAAACATATCCCTTACCTTTAACGCTTATACTTAATATTTCAACTAACACTTAAATGGACTATTTTGATTTCTCCCTACACTGAAATTCATCTTACTGTTATCTACAAAAATAAATGAATTCTCTATTCTTGATAATTATGTACCTCTTTTATTCCATTTGTCATTAATGTCATATTTATTTTCCTCCAAAGTATTTTAACTTTATTTGATTTTTTTCATTTTGTGGCCTTCAATTACTATAAAGATAAGTTTTATTATGCTAGAAACAACTTGTAGTCAGGCCTACAAAGAACTCAAAAACAACAAAGATTAAAACATACAAATTCAGAAGATCCTGTAAATTATGCAATTGGAAATGAAAAATTAATTTTAATTTATCAACGATGAAGTTATACTCATGTATTAATTTGTGATTTTTGAGCAGATGTAAGTTAAATATTAAGAAAATAAAGACTCACATAAATTTAAGTTGATGCCATTGCATCAGAATTCCATAGAATCAGGTGTATTAGAATCACACATTTAAGAAATATAAGTGGAATGAAATTTAGAAATTATTTTTTTACAAAACGTGAATAGTAAACTAAACAAAGTATAAAAAGAAGAAGACAAAATAGATATTTTGCAGCAAAATACAATACTCAAAAGGAAAACTATTTACACACCAGTCTAAATTGAGCTTTGTGTGCGAAGGACTGTGTTGCATTCTTCTCACCTCTCTTTCGGAAGGAGGAAGTTTAAAACAGAGTTTTGAGCTGTTATATAGCGACAATAAATAAACAAAAAAAAAGTTTCGAGAGAATGGGAAGCAGTTGCAGGGCGTATTGTTGTTTGCACTTAAAAAATGAACTAATGTTTAGTATCCACAGCTAAACATACATTCCGAGTAGTTTCCATCTGGGGTAAGTTCCATAATAAAAGTTAATAAATAGTGGCTAATAGTGATGACAGTGATAGTGATGACATGCTCTGTTGTGTAGTTTGTTCACTGAGCTTATTTAATGAGAGACTTAATTAACATCAACTGCAGATATGGCTTTCTTCAGACCAGTTTCCAACTTCCACCAAGCTGGAACTACGTGAGTGTGAGAGAAACCATTGAAACCCATCACTCAATTCCAGCGAATTGCTACGAAAACTTTTAAGGATGAGCTATAACTACGTCCAATGCAGTGGATAGATTTACAGGAACCGGAATTTGATTCAACACAGTTGTGTTCCAAGACATTACTCTTCAGGGATCGGCAATACTTCCCAAGACGTAAAGATGATTCATCAGTGGCAACACCCAGTCAAGAGCAAGCTGATGACTAATCACTAAGGCTCGGACTTTTAGGTGCTGAAAAAATGGAAAACACTTAATTTTTATGTGCTCAAGAAGTGAAAAATATGTTTTAAAATGACAAAAATAATTTTTTTATTACACATTGAAAACCACTAACCAAAATCGAGATTAGTCTCGAAGTAAAACATGACGTCATCTTCTTTACCACTCTGCACATTTCGTCTGCGCAGTCTAAGGAAGTTTGGGAGTTGCATGTGTTATGAGTGTATGGCAGGGGTGTCAAGGTCTCCTATTGGTGGCAGTGGTGTGCTTCGCACCGTGTCATGCCACGAGCTTCTCTGCATTACTAGCGTCGGGAGAGGAAACTATTAATAACCTGCCGTCTTACAATAGTGATGGCCGTTATCTCTAGCGGCGGGGGTTACGAACTGCATGGAGAGACGATTTCGTTGTGGCACGTGCACTCCCGCTCGTGGTATCGACCTTGACAACACTGGTGTATGGTATCGTCCGGAGTGTCATTTCCTTAATTGACAGTAGTGTTAGAAATGACCCGCAGAGGTTTTGACAGGTCGTGAACCAGACTCACTCCACTAAATCGTGTCCCATAGTAACACGTGATGTATGACCTACCACTGCATTTCAAACTGGCGCATCTTTCACCATAAATTCAAAATCTGCAATGTATTACACTGGAAATTACTCAAAATATTCATTTATTCACAAAAAAGTTAGCGAAATATAAAATATACAATAAAGTAACGTAATTATATTTGTTTCGACGTAAATATTTATTTTTACATAACTTAATCAAAATATTTTTAGGTGATATGCAATTTCGAATATGAAAATCATGGGGCGCTACTTGAATTTCCACTCAACTTTCAACGCTTAAGATTAAGGGGGAAAATTTGTGTTTCCCTAAAATTCCCTGCCCTACTAATCACATTGTGGCCGAGAAAGCACTTCTCTTCAAGTTCAGTCTTCACCATAAAAACAATACATCTAGGACCAGAAACTATCACATTTTCCAGCATAAAGAACGGAAAGGAAAAAGTGGATAACATCTATCTCAATTACTTGAACGACCTCGTTGTATAAAAAACGGCCCTAGTGAGGCCACAGGTGGGCACAATTTTGATTCAGTAAAAAAATAAAAATAAATTTATCAAAAAATGAGAGGGATTGTCAATGTGATAAAATGTGAGACTTGATTCATTGCAGGTGTGCAAGGTGCAAGTAGATGTAGCCAGGCTAGAGTTGGACGGAAGAAAAAGAAATACCATCGTTCAAGTGTACTTACACTCTTTTACAAACTCTCATTTTATTTCCAATGTTTTCTATCAAGGTCCAAATTAGGCACACGGAAGTTCACGTTATGACAGTTTATCCCTAAATTGGACTAGATTCAGAAGATTTTTTGCTGATTTCTTTCTTTGTATATTACAAGCATTTCATTTGGTTCCCAATTATTTGATGAACAAAAATTATATTATATTTTTGTTCTTCCAAATATTGTAAAAGCTCCAAAGTACGCAGGGGATCCGCTGTTTTGCGTAATTACATTTCTAAGTTAGTAAATGAGATACAAATAATCTCTATTTTACGTCGAACCAAAGCAGTGAAGATATACTTAAAGTTCATCCAGTAGCCTCAAGGATTGTATTATTAAACTCAGTAATGGCGTTCTAACAGAGCAGTGTTTTCTTTCGATCAGTCCTAAGTTAAAGTTTGATAAGTCCTAAAAGTTATTCGTTAATCAAACAAGTTGCAAATAGGTAGTGTTTAAACATCAGTGAACCATTGTATTTGAACTATCCTCTATCTAGAAACATGTCTTTCTTCATGTTCTCTCCATTATACATCTAGTTATACGTCAATATATAACAATACTATACATTTATTCGAATAGACAAGAACAAAACAAAAATAATAAGCTATCAAATCTTTATGGTTATCTTGACGTTAGGGAAAATTTCCAAGTTGGATATAAGATGTATAAACAACTATTATTGATCACATAGGGTGGTCAGAGCAAGCGTCGAAAGAATATAATTTGAGACTCCAGCTAGAGTATTAAACAAGTCAAAATCGCCCCGGTTGTCACGCAGGGAACGACGACGTCCTACTGAGTAAAGCAAAGGCTCGACGGAGAACAACGGCGGACTCTCTAGGGCTCACAAAGCAGGGCAGGGCAGCGCGGCGCAGCGCGGCAACAGGGAGGCACACGTCTGTCCGACCATCCGACCGTCCGAACCGTCCGATCCTTCCGACCCGTCCACCCAATCCACCCGTGGCGCCGCGCCGCGCCAGGGCGGATGCATATTCATGTGCACTTTTAATCTCGCCCTGCGGACTTGGCTCGGGGAGATAGGCCGGTGGGCGGCCGACCGACCGGCCGCTTGCCCTTCCGCCCACGCCGCTACGCGAGCTCTGCGCCGCGCCGTTCGCGTGCCGCGCACTGGGGCGAAACGCGCGATGGAGCACAAAATTAATCAACAACTTTAAAAAATTACGATGATCTTATGACGATTTATCTTATGATTGATTGATTACTAGTGATTCCGAGCGATGTCAACGGCTGAGGTCATTGTTCCCGGTAAGTGTAGTGTATTTTTTCTTGGAAGGTGGCGGTCATCTTGTACCGCTGGATGGCGAGATCCGGCGCCGACCTGTTGCCTTGCGGGGTTTTCCACAACCGGGTATCTCCCAACAGTAAGACCGACCCCAGGCCAGCACAAACTGTAGATATACGGCCGGTCTCCCGGCATGTATGACAGTGTATGCTTGTTAATGTAAGTGTGTGTAAGTAAGAGATATGACAAGGAAGAGGGAAGAGGAAGGAAAGATTGCGCGCGGTCCGTAGCCGTCTGTTAGGGTACTACTCCGGCATTTTCCTAGGGTTGATCGGAGAAACCACGGAAAACTACCGATTAGAGCAGCCGGCAGCCAGAATTCTCCTTCACCGCCGGGACTCGAACCTAGGATCTCCCGGTCAGAGGCACAGCAATAACATCAGTCCCGAGCCACCTCTCCCGATAGGTATTACGAACTATCTTGAGTTAAGGAAGAGTTCTACAGAATATTATCTTGGATGACTCAGTGGAAACTACTTTGCCTCTACAGCGTCGCTGACTGGGAGGTCCTAGGGTTCGAGTTCCGTCGACGGAGGTTTTTCGACAGTAGCTTCACAGTGTGTCAATTCAATCACTATGAGAAGGAGAATTAGAGACTGGTTGATTGATCATGAATGTCCGTGTTTCTCCGATAAATATCAGGCGAATGTCGAAACAGTATCTTAACATCCTTATCCCCTCCTTCCCCTTACATACACACACACACACACACACTCACATGCTCTACACCAGGCTTGCACAAGGGCCTCAGCAACGCGCCCCACGACGGCCTTGGCAGCCCTTCCACGTCCCACCGGCTTCTAGTGAGACTTTCACTTTTGGGGCAAGTGACCGCTGACCGAGCCCTCGGTGGGAGGAAAAGCCCTGCTGCTCTTAAAACGGAAATGCCTTGAATTGCTCGACAACTTCCACACTTTTCACGGTCAATCTTTACTATTGTAACTGATTTTGAAATATTTGTAATATAAATTACAAGAACAGAAAATTTAACAATTTCCCATGTAATAATAATAATATTAATAATAATAATAATAATAATAATAATAATAGACACTTCAAAAAATTAAGTTCAGAAATATCTGATTGTAATACATTTTTTTAAATGTTTGTTTTACTTTTTTGCTCTTACTTTTTCTCCGACACCATCTTTTGACATACGAGACACGTTGTTCTCCATTTCTCTCGGTGAAAAATGAAAATTAGCCTTGAACCGATGATACTGATCAGTGAAGTGAAGAGTCAGCTCGGCCGTCGGTTATTAAGCCAACTTTTCCGGTTCTCGTGGGGAGCCGTGGGGCGCGGGCTTCTCAAGGAAGGGCTCAAATGGGGCGCTTGTGTACCTCTGCTCTACACTACCATTCATGTAGTGAGACCAGTTAGTTAGGAGCGGTGGCCCCGCTGGGCGAGATACCTGGAGGGGGAATATCTGCTCGCCGACGTGTATTTCAGCGCGGAATCTCCTGAATCCAGCTCGCAGAAACACCGCCCCGTCCCGGGTGGTAATAAACGCATTCACTCACGGAACTAATGACCGAGTAGTGGATACTCCCAGAAACGCCAAATACTCTGTCACTCGACCTAAATTCAAGATAATACAAACAGTTCAGGTAGAATTCATACAAATGAACAATTTATCGCGCAACACAGTGATATTAGATTTTCGGTTGTCGCCGTGTCATGCCCGGGGTACGAAAACGTGACCATTGGATCCACCGAAACAAAGTCAAATAAACAGACGAGATCGTACAAGAAAAATAATTTCCCTCTCAAAATATTTATGTTTTTTTACTTAAAAAAAAAAACAATTATTTTTATTTTCTCTTCTCTTCGTAGTTATTGAATCAAAGTGACATTTTTCCGCGAAAGTATTTTTCAGCACTGTGATGACGCGTCGTCACAGGGAAAAAAAGATATATGTACGGTAAAGTCACGTTTATCAGAAAATAGACTCAACTCCACTCGAATGCATGTCACTTACGTGGCGCAAATGGTTAAAGCGCCCTGGGGTTGAGCTCTTCAGTTCGGAAGACGCCGGGTTCGATCCCCAGATGGGGATTTTAAACAACCGCTATAATATTTTCTCTCAGACCATTTGCCCACCACCTCCATTACATAACAAAACACACATGGACATCACAAAACCGAACAGTAAAATATCTCGGGCTAAACTTCGACACAAGACTCAACTGGAAAACACATAACACTGAAACGACAAGCAAAAATAAAATAGCTCAATTAAAACCCCTTATCTAACTTCAAAAGCTGTTTATTCCTTAATAAATGCCATTACACTTTACAAAGCAATAGTCAGTCCCTTAATGCTGTACGCATGCCCCATTTGGACCAATGCATCTATCTCCAATATCAACAACTTCAAATTGTGCAAAATAGATTTCTCAGAATAGCAGCACATGCCCCATGGTTCATTTCAAACGCCCAACTTCATAAAGAACTAAATATATCACCGATTATTAAACATATCGCCCACCTTTCCAACAATTTTTACTCCAACCTAAATACAATAAAACAAGCAATCCACCACAACCTGGCCTCATTAAATGATCTCCCAATCAGAATTAAAAACAGATTTCCTTTCGAATATTCTTACAAATATTCTCCGTAAACTGTTCAAAGTAGGGACTCTTGTAGTTTCCTACACCAAGAGTACTGTAGTTGTGTTAAGTTAAGTTTAGTCTAAATCATAATGTAAGCCATCAAAACACATGATGGAGTAATTTATTACTGAACTGTGTACTATCAAACAATAAATAAATTATTTAAAAAAAACTCCTTTTCGGAGTTACTAAATCACGTGGGTCCATGAGTTGGGTGGTGAAAATGAGGTTGTACTTTAATTTGTATTAGTAAGGTGTGCACTTTCTATATTATTTTGGTGTTGTTTATAAACGTATCATAATCTTGTGATTGTAAATTCTAGTTGTTGTCTTCGTGTCTTGTATTTCTTGTCTTTATAATATAGCCCTGATGAAGAAATTAAATATTTTGAAACTTTGACATAACTGTTTCTTTATACATACTTGACCAATCCCGTAAACACATCTAATAAAGTTATCCATGGTCGTGATTTCCACTATAGTAAGACAATAATGGTCGAATGTACGTAAACGAAACCCGTGAAATAATTCGATGACGAACACATTTTTACTTCAATATTTTAATTTTTTAATACATAATATTTTTTGTTTGATTTAATTAGTCTTTTCATTACATCATTTAATTGAAACTTTTGCTCTTAAAGGCATTTTTTCAATTCAAGAGAAAACTCACGTCGATTCGTCATCTCATATAAAAGGAAAATCCTTTCCCCATACTATGTGGGAATAATCGGGGCTTGAGCTATATATCTTCGGGATAATAAACTCCGTAAACTTGTCATGTAAGAAAAATAGGGAAATTTTGTAAATATGGAATAGACTGATTTTGATAGCCACATTTCAAATATATCGCGGTACTTTTGTCATTGTTTCTGGCCCATTGACGCTGCACTACGTCACCTCGATGTTTCGATAACTCGGTTTCCGCTAATCAGTCGTGAGAAGTTAGAGAAGCTAGAGAGACCAGTACGCAGTGGTTGAAAGCCAAGTTTCATCCTTGCCGGAAAATTCGATTCACAATGTGTCGAATTCTTTACCAAATGCAAGAGGTATGAACAAAATCGCAAATATATCGTTCTTCTATACTTTCAACGTTTGCCTCATGCTGATGTTCGATTGAGATTCCTGAATATCGAATTCTGAATTTGCAAGCCTACGATTTTCACCGCGATTTATATTAATGGAAGCATCGTACGAGTTTCTGATCGATAATTCTGTTTCGTTTCTGTAAATTAAAATATTTTTGCATATTGTTTTAAAAAAAGTGTATCTGCAGAAACATGCACAGAGAATGTGTGGTTTTCATTCTGTGATATACAATATTTGATTCCTTATGAATTATTCATTAAGAGAAAATACATTCAGCTTTTTTAAAAAAATAACTATATTCAATTGAGGAATTTATTGCATTGCTACCTTCAATGAAGTGTCAACAATGAAACGTTTTACAGAATAAAGTTCTATTGTTTTATTTTCACAGATAATTGCGCCGAAAGTTGCAATATTAAGAAAGAAATCAACTATTATTCTAACTATATTTGTAATAAAAATATCATATAATTAAAAAAGAGAATTCTGCTTTGACTTATGTTTACGTAGTTGAAAGTTTTAAAGCATAATGTAAAGTTAAATATTAAATAAAATACATTGTTTTTACCCACCAACCTAGAAGGAACCCCCTAAACAAACTAGAGGTGCTACAGAATGGCACAGACTTTCCTGTATTAGTTTTCTATTTCCTTGGGTCTTCGCTAACTATTTGGAATTGCCAAAAAGTCTTTCTTGCCAGCTGCTATCTATCACCTCCAAAAGTACATTTTTTGTCATTTTCTTAATTTTTAGGTTTCCTATTGGTAGAACGGAAAAATTAATTTTAGAATATTAAAGAACACAAAAACCTCGCTCCCAAATAGCAAATTTCTTTTACAAATTATGTGCCGTTTAACAGAAAATGGCGTTTTTTGCGCTACTAAAATGCGACATTTGAAGCTCATTTTCACAGAAATCCTCATAAAATATATTAGGCACTATACCTACCAAAAGTTTAAAGAAAAATTTGGAGTCGTTTTCGAGAAAATTTTGATTTTCTAATTTTTTTAAATTGCACATATTGCACGCAATATTGCGCGAAAATTACGAAAATGTTCAAAAAGTGCACATGACCTTAATGAAAGAACTCACTTTGGACAACAAATTTTATTTGAAAGAAAAATCTCAATCTTCAATTTTGTAGTTCCAATAAGACGCCAAAAATTTCAAACTTTTGCAATTTTCGAAAATTCAGAGTTATCCGCAAAAATCGGACCTATGCCACCTTACTCTATTCTTACAAAAAATTTAAAGAAAAAATTTGGAGCTGTTTTTTAGAAAATTTTGAAAATGTCCGGGGGCCTTCATGTAAAGTACCCGCACATTTTACAGAATCTTTTTCAAAATCTCAAAGCTTCGACTAGAATCAGATCGACCGGGGAATATCCGTTTTGGAAGAAATCGTACGTATGTTTTTAAGCACTAGCAGTGTTCACAGACGGAGAGACAGACGGACAGACGCACGTTTTCCTTTCAATTGGGTTTTCGGTATCAAGGACCCACAAAACAGGGTTTCTTGCTACAGCACGTGTTAGGGATTTTTTTTCTTTATTTAGAAACTGGTTTTATCCACGTTTTCGTTATCACAGCCCGGCAATGAATTTTTTTCTGCCGAAAATTGGCCATTTTTTCGCGCAACATTACATAAATTTCCCTATACTAAGTATATCACTCCGTGTATACGTACGTATACGGGAAAGTAAAAAGAAGGCACACCCAAACTTTTCCGTCTATTGCCCAATAATCACGCAGTTTTTTTAAAAAAAAGGTGCAAGACATCATTGAAAGAGTTTCAATTGAGTGAAGGTAGACAAAGAACATCCAAGGCACAAGAATGAGTATAATTGAAAAACTGCCTGAAAAGTTTGGATATATCTTAAAATTTCGTTCTGCAGGAATGAACTGAAAAAATTAAGTATGTGTAGTATGAGACTGTAGAAAAAATTTTCATTTTCACTTTAGGGAAAATAGAGAGTCTTAAAAACTTTGTTTCATATCGTTCTGTTTTGTCTCGAAGGCCAATGAAATGCGAGGGCAATGCAAAACCTATTAACTACGAGTTCAGTGTTGAACAGGCTTCTGGAAATGTAATTAAAATATTTTATATTTACTAAAATGAGTACATGCATGTTGTAAAGAACTAAGAGAAAGAAATGTTAGTGTTCACCGAAAACCATAATGCACCACATATATTTATGATCATTAAAAGTTTCGTAACGTACTAAAAGTAAGAATAGAAAGCTATGCTTATTTGTAATATCAAGAAATGGACGTAGGACATGTAAATGAGAAATAAAGTTTCCAACAGGTTCCAAAAAAGAAAAAACGTTCTAGAGAGTAAGATTGGATCTACATATTTGGACAAAAAATTCAAAATTGATAAATTGATCCAGTTCATGATACAGCCTCCTTTTGGGAAAAGGGTCGATACGAGGACCACAATCGAATAAGGAATGGTGATGGTGTGAGAAGCTCAACAAGTGTAGGGGCAGGCAAGAGGTCAAAACCAGGGGGCGTGGCCGGCGCTTGCGGTCGGTGATGCCCTCGCGAGCCGCCTGTGGCGAACGCCAGCCGTTCTATTCCGCTCGCACAACCTGTCCACGGGCTGCCAAAAGCGAAACTCAGCCGGCTATCGAACAGTGATTCAGATGGGAAGAAAATAAAGAGAAAAACTACTTACAAAAGATAACTGCGAAATGAACACTTCGAAATGCTTCATATTTTTACTACATAATTTTAAAAGTATTCAATAAGAATTGTTAGCATTTTAATTGCAGAATCCTCCATAATTAGGTTGGAAAATAAGTGTGTTACTGTTGTATTACATTAGTCTGTAATATCAAAGCTTACTATTAAAATTGAAGACAAGAGATATCAAATAAATATAACTGTATTTAATAACCCAAAGAAGTGTGTATTTAACTTAAACATTTCAAAATAAACTTCATTGCAGTAATCGAAACAAAGTTACCTGTTTTTTTAAAATGACATTTAAAATACTTTATTTTCTCTTCTCTTCTCATAAATTTTGATTTGTTTAAGCTAGCTCTAGAGTTCTAATAGACCAAGGCTGATAATATTCATTTAAGTCATTAATCTGATTTAATGAAGTAACGGAGGCAATCAAAGTTTGTAAAAAAACTGATAGCAGAGGGTAATAATCAACTGAGTTCTTTATTATGCTATCGATCGGTTATCATTCATTACTTTTTACTATCTATCCCGTAAAAAGACGAGTATGCTAACAAGAAATGCCCTTGCTTTTAATAGACGAACTCATACGCAATCATTTGCTACAATTCATTCCTCACGATTATTGTTAACGATCTGCGGTCTATAATATTCTTCACGGACAGGCTGGCCGTTTCGAGTCACTTTGAATCCTTGTTTGGTTGCGTAATTTAACAGAACAAAATTGTGAAAAAAAATAATCTTCCAAGCTTAGCGTAATCATCTTTAACCCTTAAGTAGAGTTATTGGGTCATTTTCGATACCAGTTAATTTGTTCACCCCTGCCGTTTCTTTGAAAACCCTTTCTTCTTTAATTCCTTCTGTATAGCTTCACTTTTGTCGTCGTTGACTCACAGACTACGTCACAAACTGGGAGTAATTTTTTTTGCCATAAATTTGCTTGCCAGGCATGTCGATGCGTTATTTACATAGAATATAGTGACTAGAAACTTTTAAACTAAATAAATTATAATAACCAGATCATCAAATTTTTAACAAATATAGAATTATTATTATGTGATGTATGAGTATGATCAGTATTATTAAGTGTTGAGTATTGTTCATTCCATTATTAAATAACTCAATGTATATTCTCATCAGTAATTTTTCTTTTAATTATTTTTTTGAATTTTTATTAAATATTTTCTTAGAATTTCTGGCCCAGTTCTTCATTATTATCCATACTAGTTGTTATTCATATAATTTCAAAACATATACAACTAATAAAGTGTTTAGTTTTATCGGTATCATTTTCAACCCCACAACTCCACTTATGTCCTAGAATTTTCAACACTCCAGCTCAGGGTTAATTTAATTTAAAACGTGAGCGTCCTGAAGAAATTTCATTTTGTCATTCTGGCCCACTGTGAGATGCTTCCGTTGGCGTCCTCTTTGTTGAACCGTGGGACGCGCCCTTTCACCTCTACGTAATTGACATCAGCCACTTCTGCCAACGATTTTTAAATGTCTCATTCCACCTCTCATTTTTAATGCGGGACACTTTCACGTTCACGGATCTTTCACATTGAAAACTTTAACAAAGAACGTAACTTTCTTTGGTAAATGAAATTAGTACAAGGTATATTTTTACTTTCCCGTATACGTACGTATATACGGAGTAATATACGTAGTATCGGGAAACTTATGTAATGCTGCAGAAAATCGATTTCTAGATTTTAACGGAAATACACATTTGGGGTCCCCTGATACCGAAAAAGTGGTTCTTCTCAAAACGTCTGTCCGTCAGTCTGTGAACTACACTAGCGCCTAAACCATAAATACGATTTCTTCCAAAATGAATATTACCCGGTTGATCTGCTTCCACTCGAGGCGTCGCGATTTTGAAAAATATTTTTCAAAATTTGGGGGTACTTTACATGAAGCTTCGCGGACAATTTCAAAATTTTCTCAAAAACGGCTTTAACTTTTTTTTTAAATTTCTTGTTCGTGAAGGGTAAAATACACCTACTAAGGTGGCATTGGTCTGATTTTCTAGGTTAACTCTGAATTTTCAAAATTGCAAAAGTTTGAAATTTTTTCGGCGTCTTCCTACTACTAAAAAATTGAAGATAGACATTTTTCCTCCAAATAAACTTTTTTCTCCAAAGTGAGTTCTTTCATTAAAGTCATGTACGTTTTTGAAGATTTTAGTAGTTTTCGCGCAATATTGTGCGAAATATTTGCAATTTTAAAAAATTACATTAATAAGATTTTCTCAAAAACGGCTCCAAAGTTTTTCTTTGAACTTTTGGTAGGGTTAGTGCTAAATGTGCTCTATGAGATGACATAAACGCCATCTTTCTCTATTCTTTTGTTTTTGCAGGATTTTCCAGTTATTTACGACATTTTGTTGCTATCAAATAAGGTTTATGTCAATGTGAAAACTTTGAGTTATCGGATTTTCAAGTTTACATAGTTTATTTCCTTTTAAGTTTTCTTATTCGTTCGCCACCGTGAGAGTACAAAAATAGTTTCCAAAAGAATGGCGATATTTTAATATAGATATTAAAGATACATAGATTAAAATTTTAAATACTCTTATATTTTTTAAAAATGTATCTGAGTGCTTGCGATTAATACCTCTCAAAATAAGTTTTGTATAATAACAATAAGTTATATCTGAATAAAGAGTCTTCAACAGTTCAAATGAGAACCCGTGGATGATTACTAAAAATATATATTATATAACCCGAAAAAAATTATTCAAGGGCGGTCCGACATTTAATTAAACAACACAATACAAAATTTGTTTCTTTTACAAACTACTGTATCCAAAGTATTCCAAAAATAAATATTTCTTACCTTTGCTTAGCACTTGTGGATGGTGAAGTTGATGGATATATCCGTCACACCTGAAACCCAAAAGTATAATTACATAAGCACAATTTTTACATGTCACCACTTCGAAACAAGTAATATTCACACATGATGCAATACACTAATATTCATTGCAAAATGTTAAAAATGCGCACATATCTACAGTTGTGAATTTCCAAACTGACGCACGAGGCACGGGCCTCAGGCCTCATTAATCAAAGATACTTCAAAATTCAGCTTTCAATTTTTTAAAAATATGATAACAAAATTACTTACCAATATGCCAGTATTTTCTAAATTAAATTGACAATTGAATAAACAGATACGTCATGATTAGCGGATGGATTCCGTAGTGGTCAATCTTATCTTGAGAAATAAATATGGAATGCAAATAACATTTAGCATGGGTTTACAATAATGACGGGGGATGACTGGTTTCCAGAGTACAAACAGTGCGTCAAGAATACTCACTGTGAGGTGTAGAGGTAGGGAAAATATTTGGCAGGGATCCTCAACATTTAATTGCACCTCGGGCCTTTCACGTGCTAAATCCGCTATTGTATTTGTAAGCTTTAAATAAAATGTAAAATCCATATCAAATACAATTTTCTCTCAAAAATCTCATCGTTGATCCTTCAGTTCAGCATTTACTCTAGAGGATTATATTTTCCTTCTAAATATTTCTTTGAAAATTAATTTTCTGTATACTTTGTATTCTATAAAAGAGTTTAAAATTACAAACCAAAGAGTTGCAATGATCTATTGCAAATATTGAGCTTTACGAAATAAAACTAGTTTTATGTGCCTCTCCTTGGATTATAGTTACGTGACGTAGCCCAATTTTGCTGCCTTCGGCAAGTACACATACACTTATTGCGAATATTCTAGATTTGTTAGTCTTACATTTGCCCTACGATGCCACAGCACTGAATGACAGACCCGGGTTTGTATCTGAAACCCTTTCACTGGCCACACACGATCCACAAATATTTTATAAAACTGAATTTACTCAGCGTGATATTATTCATACAAAGGGTTTGTTTCATTTCTCCAATGTAAACCATAGAAACCCATTTCTCTTACCCAATTTCGCTTGTGTTCTATCAAGAAATTCACAGGGGTGGGGACACGGGACGAGAGAGGGGTGGGACTGCGGAGACAAATGAGAAACCATGTAGGAAGACAAAAAAGTGGAGATTCATGGAGAATGGGAAATGAGAAGAGGCATGTGCGAGCAGAGGATCAATGAGGTTTTTTAAATGTAATATCGTTCTTTAAATAGTATTTATTAAGAGTAACTCATACCGTTTTATTTAGATTGCTCTCCTTTTATTTCGCCATTCGTCAGCAAATTTAATTTTATAATACATAATTTTATCAATAAACATAATTTTATGTGAAATTTGTAACAAACAAAGCTTGGAAGTTTCTTTATATCCTCGTGATTAATTGTCTCTTATGACTACAAGATTCTCCAATTCACTCACTACCCCGTCATCATTATCAGAATAGTCGTCATGATAATTTGCATTGTTTTACTTAAAGAATCATATCCGATTATCAAAAAATACTCCTATTCCCCAAGGGTCATCAACATCATAACAAGACTGCACATAAATGGGTCATAACATGGGTGCATTCAAATAGTTGAAAATAATAGTTTATGCAATTAGTATATTATGTTAAGCTTTGTTGCATCAGTATATGTTTTGAAAACTCGCTCCTAACGTCGCAAGTTTTCAAATTTGAACGAATACAATAAAGCCACATTATAAATGAGTTGCTTAGGCTATTTTTCTGCATGACAACATTATAAATTTATAAGAGAACAAATTTAACTTTGCGAAACAAATTTCCTGTGATATTTTCGAAACAACTTTCCTTTCTCAGGTACTTGACATCCGTGCGATAAAGCGGTGGTCGGCAGTTCCGTTTACCTTTACCAAATAGTATAAAAGATAATAGTGGAAACTCCTCGAATATTTTGGTGACAGTAAAGCAGCTCTCTCCTGCGGTTCGAGGTGTAAACTACAGCGCAAGAATTCGTGTGTGCCAACTTACAAGGTGTGAAAGTCAAGTTTGTTTATAGTTTTCTGAGAGATAATTTGGTAGAAGAATATCTGTGTAGATATTGTTATTTGATGTCCTGCCGCAAGTACTTTAATGTGTAAATTAAAACCGATGATAATGAAAAATGACAGAACAAAACTGTGAAATCAAATAATGTTTAAAAAAACTAGAGGTACTACCGCAGCACATAACCTAAAAATTAAAATATACATACATTTGAAACTCCCAAAGCCTCGGGTTCATTCAGATTGATTAGGGAATATCAGTTTTGAAGAAACGAACGGTTTAGGCAAACGGACGTTATACAGACGGACAGACAGACTTTTGCTCAATCGATTTTTCGGTATCAGTGACCCTCAAAACATGGATTCTGGCTACACCATGTGTTAGAGAAATATTTTCTTCATTTAGAAACGGGATTTATCCACTTTTTCGTTACCACGGGCCGTCAATAAGAGTTTCTCTGCAGAGCATATTATTTTTCTCCCATTCTTATAAAATGCATCTTTTTTCTCCCGCATTCTAGCTTCTGCCCTTCATGTTAACAAAAGTCATAATGATATTGATTACAGGTTTTTAGAAGTATCTGAAGATGTGCATTTTATGAGAAAATAATATTGATAAACATAGAGAAAAGAATAAAATATCTCCATTCTCTACCTTACAAAGTAATGTCAAAATGGTACACACGGTCGTATTCTATTGGCAACATTTACGCCTGTCTTGTAGTGTACACCTCAAGCCGCTAGGGGCAGCACAATCACTTGTCGCTTGTGCCGCCCATGCTGATTTGCCCGAGTTTCCACTATTATCTTTTATACTATTTGCCTTTACCTCCCCCCTCCCCCAGTTCTCTCGCTGCGATGGGCTGAATGTGTGATGACGCAATCATTCGAGCCGCAAAATCTAATACGTCATCATTTGTGTCGCAAAATTATGAAAGATTTCTTGCAACAGAGAAGGTCGTTTATAATGCTGGAATAAAAAAAACACCTTTGTTGCATTTATTACAGTGCGTATTTACTCGTTCAGATAGCCAACTGAAAATATAAAAAAAAACTCTCGGCTTTTAGGTGGACCACGCAGACACGCTGCATACCTATACTCAATTACAAACAAATTACAATCACAAAAGTTTGTAAAAATAGTAACAATAATAATTATAATAATAATAGTATTAAAGTTTGTAATAATTGTAATAATACAATCATAAAAGTAAAAAAGCTACACAATATTGCAGTACCCAATAAAAAGTTGCACTTTTAAACATCTGGCTAAAATTATTTTGTAATATTGCAAAAAAAATAGGAAAGGCAAGAGTGGAGAGAGGGAAAGCGAAGAGAAGAAAGGAGAGGTGGAGAAAAGGTGGATTCCGGAATGAAAATGAGAACAGTTAGTAGCAGGAGTGGATGGCGCCAATGTTTTGGTGAAAAAAAAAAAACAGAGGGTGGGTCACAGACGAGCTTCTCAAGCTCTCTTGTATTCTTCCTGCTGTTACTCTTCCATTTCAATTCAAATTTCCAATCAACATTTAAATTAAGTTTTACTTCTATTGTAATCTACCGGTTTAAGTGTTCGACCGCCTGAAGTTTATGAGTAATGAAGTCCTGCATAAAAGTCTCCGATCCTTCCAAAGGAGTGAGGGTGATGTTAAAGTGAATGGTTGATGTGGAATCAAAGGTGTAAAATAAAAAGGAGATTAACGTTAAAATGAACGACTAGGCAAACGAAGAGAACATGTATGATCAAAACTTCAAAACGTCAGTAGTAGAGCATGAATAAAATCCATAAAATTATTCACTTCTAAACAAAAATAGGATTCTTAAATATGCTATGAACATATTTTTATTCAAGTTGTGAAGCAATTTTTCGCCAATTAAAATATGTTTTTCCGTATCATTATTATTATTATTATTATTAATTCTAAACAATGCATTAAAAATACAATATTATTCCTAGTAAAAAAGGTACTACATTTTCCCGTTTCTAGAATTTAAGAGTAGTGAGTATCAATTTTTGTATAACTAGTGGTTTTAAAAATGCAACGTAGATGACAGTATTTGCCCAGAAGTTTTTCTAATTTATTTATATATTTATTGTAAGTGGTTTTCCAAAATCTTAGTTCATAGCCAACTTGTATTATTTTAGACCTTTTTTATTCAGTATATGTTTAAAATGATGATGATCTTTATGGCATAAATTTGTGCTCTCGAATATCATTGATACTTCACATTGTCTTCACATCAAGAATGTAGATCTCAAAAGTCATTTTGTAAAAAATCTTTCAGACACTTCTGTTTAACCGTTTTTTTTTATTTTCCGTGGTTTGTGAACTACAAATTATCCTGCAATACGCTCAGAAGTCTAATAATTAGAACATCTCTTTTAAAAGTAGTTTTAATTGAATTTGAATTTCTTTTCTTGTCCGACCGAAATCTTCTCTTTGAACTTTCTATACGAGCGACAGACACCACAAAACTCTGCCAGCCATGCATCGCGAGCTCATGGGTTACGAACGAGGTAGACCAAGAAAGTTCTCTTTTAGAAAAAGAACTTTTCTCATCTTGTGACCATCTCCGCGGATCCATATTGAAGTACGGCAGCGTGTAAGGTGGGGGATTATGCATGAGACGATGGGTGATGTGGTATGGCGACAGGAGTAAAGAAGGGTTGATCATAAAAAGAAGTAAAACGGGAAACAAATCTAGTTGCAGGAACGACTAGGGAACAAAGTGGAATGAAGCATCTAAGATGGAACGTCTTAGAAATTGAAGGCGAATTAACATAAATTACAATTAGAAACCAAAGATAAGTTGGATCTTGAAAGAATGTAGGAAGAGAAGGGCAGAAATACAAAAAAGTAAATAGAAGAGAGAATAAAGATCGGGGATGTTATTACGTAGGAAGAAAAGAGTAGAAATATATACAGCAAATAGAAGAAGAGAGAATAAGGACCGGGATGCTATTACGGGTGGAGAAAACTGTGGAACTGAATTTGGGGTTTCCAAAAGGGAAGGGAGAAGAGATTCGGCATGGCGACGGAAGGCAATGGGATGACGCGCGACGTGTACGAAAGGTACGAAAGGCGGGTATATTGGGCGACGTGTCTGAAGGGCAGAGGGGATGTTGGACGACGTGTTTGAAGGAAGGGTGGTGGGGATAAATGTCGAAGGAGATGAAGGGAAACCAGTCGAAATGTGCGGATGAAGGGTGGCGAGAATGAAGAGCGGCGGGAATGAATGGCTGCGGGCATGAATGGTGGCGGGGATGAAAAAACCCGGGAGGATAAGAAAAATGGCAGGGATGAAAAGCGGTGGACCTAAAGGGTAGTGAATATGTAGAACGTTGGTGTTGAAGAGCAGGAGTGTGATTGGCAATGAAAATGTCGGGTGATGGGAGTGGCTATGTGTGTTAGAAGACCTCGATGAAGTGGAATGACGTCAATATTTAAATTAGGTAACGGGCAGCGAGGCGTTTCCTTAGAAGAATGTTCCATGGAAACATCTTTAAAAGTGGAGGACAGAGGAAAAAAGTGGGATTCCTGGCAGCGTGGGCGTCTCGGAGCAGAAGCAACGCGCGGCCCGTAGTCCCAGGGGGGCCGCAGGTGGCGGCGCGGTGCAGACAACGGGCGAATGGGCCAGGAGCGGGGCGGCCGGGGCGGGCAGCGCGGGCGCGGCTGCTCTGCCACACTGACGTCAGGAGCTTTTTGTTTTCCGAGGCGGCGGGCGGGCGTCTGACGCCTATCGACACGAGAGCCCAAGGTCGGCGGCTGCTCGCAACCTCTCACCAGCGTCGCCGGCTGCCCGAACCGCACGCTTCTCGCTCGCTGCGTCCGACGCCGCGGGTGGGCTGCTGGCGCGGCTGGCGGTTGCTCGTCGAGATTCCTCACGACCTCAACACGTGCACACGACGCGTGCGATGAGGCGGCTGGCCCTTTCGGAGCATGAGAAGATTTCTGTTAACTTCTCATTTAAAACTTTTAAAAGAAATTATTTATTGAAGATCGCCTTAGAAACAGCTAGGTCATTGGCGACCAGTTACAGAAATACAATATAGTACAAAATATACAAATGTTACAAAATTACACGGGATACACAACCATTAGAAATAAATCATTAATAGAGTACTTGTACATCCGGTTCACAGTATATAATGTATTGCTTAATACAATTTACCAGATTGAATTTCGTAAGGACGTACACATAATCTTAATGTATGCTGAGTGAGAGTTGAATATGCAATGAAGATCACTATTAATATTAAGATTTGCTCTTACATTCGTCATTGCAGGGCAATAAACAATAAGGTGTTCAGTGGATATTGGAAGGCAGCAATTTGGGTAAGGATCAGGAATAGTTTTCTTAATCACGTAACTAATTGAGCTTAAAAATGACCTATACGCAGTCTCGTTATAAGCACTTGATGTTCATAAACATTTAAACTTTGTTGATTGATTGAATGACTGATTACACTGACCTGCGAATTTAAACTTTTCGATCATTTCATAACTCTTCAGCACTGATCTTTAATATTTCTGACATGCTGATTCCGGAACTACTCAGTTTTTTCTCTATCACATCAGGTTTTTTTCGCAAAAATCAAAATGAAAATACGGGAAATATGAGATATGCGAACAGTCAAGATTACAATTAATTTATCATCACATGTAAGGAATGCTTCTTTCTCATTGTTTAACTACACGTTACTATATTGTTCGATTCCATTGCGGGTTCACGGGTTTTGGTCCAAAATAATAAGCTATTTCAGTTTGCCGACGTTTCGGAATTTATTATTGCTCCATCTTCAGGGCTTGCTGTGCGTGGGAAGTTATCTATGAAGGTCTACTTAACTTCCCACGCACAGCAAGTCCTGAAGATGGAGCAATAATAAACTCCGAAACATTGGCAAACTGAAATAGCTTATTATTTTGGACCAAAACCCGTGAACCCGCAATGGAATCGTCTAAAGAAAATGGTCATGAAATACAGCAGAGTTACTATATTACATACTTATGAACATAAAGTGGAAAGTATTAAATTCCGTTTACAGATTTTAAGAAAAACAGAGTCAAATGGACAAAATCTCTCAAAATGTATTGAGAAACACCACGGTTTCAATTTTATAACGTCTTAACATAGTTTCAGAAACTTCTTTGTCTTTTCGCGTGTGAGATGTAGTTGGATCTTCCATCTTTAATAACCAACAGTAATCTGCAAGCATGTTTTTGTTTCATTTCCCTCGATATTTGCGTTCCAATTCCTTTGTTCCAATCTTTCTCTTTGATCTTCACTCAGCATTCCTAGATTTTCAGATGAATATTCTCAGGGAAATAGCCCAGATGTGAATGTAACATTTAACTTTTATGCTACTCTCTTTAGAAAAGATGGGTGACAATTCTTGTTCGCGATATCCGTACCAATATTATGTCGTCTCTGGTGCCAACATGTTCTATTCACGAAGTCTAGACCCGAGTATCTAGGAAGATTTCTTTCTAGAGCCAAAGTCTTGTATAAAATCATTTAATTCAATGTTCTTCAAACGTTTAGGTTCCTTTTCAACATCTTCAATAGAGAAATCACAATTAGAAATAAGCTCGCCCATTTCTGCGTCATATACAGATTCACAAGAGAGACAGGCCTTGCAAATTTTCCGGATGCTGTGGGACTGGTACATCAGGACATGAGGAACAGGTGGAAATACAGATGGAATATTGTTTGAATACACAATAATACTTTTGGGATAGCTGTTAAATCCTTTTACATTCACAGAACATATGTATCACTCAGTACTGTGCTCTGAAGTTCGCCACATCATTAAAATTCCGAATGGCAACGCTGTTCACTCACCGTTCATCCATTGCCGTAACGGCTCTATACACGTTCTATAGGTCATTTGTTGGGCCCATGGCTTGTCTTGGTCGCTTAGTTTAATGCCAAAATAATCATAATAGCCCTTTCTCACGAAACTCAGTTATTTTGCGCTGCAGTTTTATCGACACGAAACTTCCACACACATAGCGGAATGAATCTGGACTGTTCTTGCAACCACGACGTAGGACGTTGATATAATTTCAATAAAAATATAATCTTCTGTATTGAAATACGTGTTAAACATCGTATGTCACTTACTATAGAACACTTATGAAGACAAAAAATATATTTTTATTAGTAAGCGACATGCAGCTCAGAATAGCAGACAAGCCACAACAAAATTTCTCCACCCAGTAACACTTGCTCCAATTTACCGAGTTGCCGGCTCTAAACTCAAGCGGTTTATGGAGGGTTGTCAGATGGCTGCAGGACACTGAATTAATAAATTAATCTAGAAATCTTAATTAAGAAACTCGTAAGAAGTGCAATGTAAGAAGTGCTTATTAAATGAATGATATAAGAACGTAATGTAAGATTTAAAACAAAACGTGACGTGACTTGGGAAAAATAACGTCAGATCCTGATTCAGGGCACGAAAGTAATCCTAAAAAGCAATACATGATGGCAGCAATAAAACTATCGCTGGCCAGTGTTATTCGTGTTTGCGGGAGCGTCAACTGTTATGCACCGTAAGTGTAGTGCATGTTTTATGACGGGATGTGTCAGCGATCTTTCCCCGCTGGATGGCGATATCAGTGCCCTCTTACACATAGGCTTGTGGGGATTTCCCTACCAGGTATCTCCGAATAACGGGGCACACCCCAATCGGGACAAGCTCTAAACTCCCTACTGGCCTCCCAACATGTGAGGTAGTGTAATGAATGCAAGTGTAAGGATGTGTAAGTAAGGGGTGAGGGGAGGACGAGGAAGGGGAAGGAAAGATCGCGCGCGGCTCGTTTGTTAGGGTACTGCTCCGAAATTGTTTGTTTAGATTGGAGAAGCCACGGAAATCTACCGATGGGCACCACTTGCCGTTAAAATTCTCCCCCTGTTAGAGGATGAATTCGACCTATCAAGCTAGGGTCGACAATCCTGCCTCCGTCGGGACTCGTACATAGGAACTCCAGTCAGAGGCTCTGCAGTGGCATCAACTGATGTCCTGAGCCACCTAACCCGTTGTTTTTGTTGGTAAATTAAACATAGGAAACGTTAACTTACTTACATACGCCAGTTTGGGGACCTTCGATAAAGATCGGCCTTCAATAATGTAAATAATCAAGTTCTAAGAAAAAAATTAAATACTATGTAGTGGGGTACCAGCCACTGTACATTAAACATGTCATCAGCAAAACTAAACAAACACAATGATTTTTAATATTTCTAACCTAATATTAAGGGGTTGGAATATACAAACTGAAATAAAATTTCAGAACAAATGTTTTTATCAGCCTAATATCAATATGTATAAAATACATTTAATAATGGAATCTACAGTAAATTGTGGAGATAACTGTAAACCAAAATCCTAACGTACCTTAAACATCATTAAATTTTTCAAGGCCAATCAGAGAGGATGAAAATGCCGGAAAGTATGATGAAATATTGTATAGAAATGCAAATTGAATTGCGACTAAGAGATTCTGTACTTCCAACGTTCATTGAACTGAAAGTGGTGAAATCTAATTTTGAATGGAAATGGAAAAGAGTGCAAACATTTTCATACAAAATAGTTCTTCAAAAAATACTTAAAATTTACTATACACTTTTACACTTTTAAACTTTGTATTTAGTGAAAAAACTGCTCCAGAGAGAAACAAAACGTTACCACACTTATCAATACTGTGTAATTTCCATGTACAAAATAAATAGAATTCTAAACCTCTCAGTCAAAAAGGAAATATTTCACAAAACCTTCACTCCTAAACATTTCATAGTTATAAATCCACGAGATGAAATTTAAAATGTTGCCTCGTAGAAAAAATATTACCTAACTTTTGCTGTTGAAGACAGGCATCACGTAAGTGATATCCGAGAACGTTGTGGCCGGAAATGACATCTCATTTCACAGGGGGAAATGTTATCAGCGTTCTTACGGATATGAGGAATCTTCTAAAGGAAAGACCGTCAGTAGAAGGAAAAAGTTGTGCCAATGAGACGAGTTTTGAAGAATGTCTTGCATTCACTTCCCAGAAAATTACTGAAATACTCTCGGATTCATGGCACACACAACTCAAGTACATCACCTGCTACAATTGCTCAGAGGCAAACACCGTTGTCTTTGCAGCATCGTTGACAGGGGGTCTTGGATTCGAGTATCGAATGTTGGCTTTTTTCAACACTATATAGTTGGGGAAATTGTCTGGAGGAAAATTTCACTTTCGTTCATTTTCTGGAGGAAAATTTCATCAGTCGGCTGCTTGATCGTTAATTTTCCGTGATTTACGAATCAATCTGTTTGACAAGTAAATGTCGGAGAATAGTCAACAAAATGGACCACATATGAAACACTAGCGTGCGTTCTTACCATCCTTACATTTGTACCTCTTCTCCTTTGACACATACACTTGTACTCACTACACTATCACAATGGAGGACCAGTCAGAAACGTAGAGCGTATCCCGCCTGGGGCGGAGCCCCGCTGGCCTGATTGAGAAAGAAAAAAACCGCTAGCCGACATGTAGATAAGCGCCGGATCCCTTTTTCTCCCATGATAAAATATGCACTACACCATCGCACATGGGAGATCAGTCGGGGGCTATGAGCTTGTCCCTTGTGTAAGAAATGTTAGAATGTAAAACATTAGTGTGTGATCTCATGTAATATTTTCAGTTCTACTAGATAATTCTCATTTCAAAGACCCTTATTGATGGAGGGATCTGTCACATCAGTGAAGCATGCATATTAGACAGGGAGTGAACAGTTTACGGGCGACTTAGTCCTCCGGTGCTTAGAGAGATTCGGCGGAAAGCGGTTTAACGGCTCTCCGCAAATCGATGGAACCGGAGGGGTTCGTATCCTGATCGGACTGTGTCACCGACCGTCACGGCGTAAGCATCGTCCCTTGGCTGTTCGAGTTAGGCAACAGGTAATTTCTTTTCCAGGTAGCCATCCAGGTACCCATTACAACTTCTGTATTCAACGACCGCCTTATGACGTAGACGTTTGTTAAGATGAATATATTTTGTTTTCACTCTGCAGGGCAGAGTGAATTCTCTTTCAGCTTGAATTCATTTTTATGTTCTATCTCCCAACTCGTTTTCTACTCCGTGGCATTAACGACCCCTTAATCTCCAGACATTTTCTCATTTCCAAACACCCGTGGCCGCCCCCGCTAAATGCTGGATGTCTGACTTAAGGTATACCCCGCTAAGGTCTGGAGTATACGAAAAATAAGCATCTTGATACTAGGAACCAAGAACAAAGTAGTAGAGATTTTCACATGAAAGTGTGGTTGTTACTGCTGACATTCCATTGCATAAATAAATAACGCACTTTTGAGTCTGTTGCTATAATGAAAATCAGAACTCTGCCGGTCGGTTTTCTCTCCTTAAAGTATGTACCGTTAGGTGTCACAGAAAAAAACGCACCACAACAAACTCTACCCTAAAAATAATGCAAAACCCAGACCCCGACGTGACTCGACAATGTCACAGCATCTGCACAATAGTACAGGGAAGATACAAACGCATAATTGCTGTTCTGCGAACCACGTGAAGACGGCGCGCTGCAGAAGGGATTCAGACGCCCACAAAGAGACGTCTGCAGTGGCGGAACGTTTGTGTGATGGCAAGGTACACAACCAACTGACTCGCGTACGCCCGCTACCCCCGGCGTTGTATGTATTCGCGGCTCTGATTAGTGCGAATCGCAAAGCGCGTGAGGCAGTCTTACAGGTGCCCTCGCGGACAGAAACAAAGCGGGCGAGGATATGAAAGGCTTCTACCGAGCTTTGTTGTCTTTTTTTTTTTTCATACAGATACACATGTGTAGTTGAAAAGTGCTGTCATGTGGCGCAATAATCAAAGTACACACACACACACCGATATATATATATATATATATATATATATATATATATATATATATATATATATATATATTTGTATATATGCCATTGACCGATTGATAACAGGTGAACAATTCGAATTGAAGATTATCCAATGGAAAATAAGGCTACTTCTGAAGTTTGCTCAGGGGCAGCATTCATTCATAATAAAATTCATTCTTGCCTTCATTCAATTCATGCCTTTACTAAGAAAGGAAAATGTATTACAATTTAAAATAAGATGACAATGTCAGGCACATTTTAGATAATTTAAAAGAAGGCCTCGGTTAAGGACTGCTTCTGGTTTTCCGTGAAGATACCATTAATATAAATCTCGTAATCATGTTTCTGAAAATAGACTGATCTCCTCTGAAGATCGCATTGCAATATTTTCAATGTCTCATTTCAGCCGTAATTGGAGACCGAACCGTTTTCACAACAGCGTCGTAACTTTCCTTTCCACTCGCTCCTGCTGCCACTTGTGAGCGACAGAATTAACGATTTTACATCTGTCGTCTTCTGTTTGTCCAGCACATGTGACGACGTTCTCACCCACAGTCATCCATTCCAAAATTCTTTTTCCGTTGTGTTCAGTGGTTGAATGCACTGGATTTCTTCACGCCAACAGCTAATAGTATTTGCATGGTCTTTGAGTTGCGGATCCATGTGGGCTCAAAACTGTCCTCGAAATGTATTTCATAATAATGATAACACAAAACAAATTTTGATTACAATAAACGACGTTTTCTTAATGTTGTAATATCAGTCTGGGTTTGATATCATTAGAACGATATTAGCTGAAAGACAACAATAACAATGATTTATCAAGCGGCATTCATTCATACAAAAGTAAGTTTCAAAAAGGATTGCGAATTAAGAATTTGTAGATTATTTTAAGGAAAGTGCATAACGGAATACATAAATGAGCATTTGTTCGAAAAGTAAAGCATAAAATGTGTGTCAAATACATGATATTAATACTTGATTTCCGTCTTAATAAAAGCTTCACATACACTTCTGGATTTCGAGTATACCTCGGATACAGTACGTTCTAGTCCCTTAAAATGTGGGAAAATGGAATCTCTAGAAAGCTCGAGTTATGTTTCTGAAAACATACGCTACAAAATGAGATATTTTTGGGCTTTTATTACATTTTGGAAGGTTATCTTGCCAGCTTATTATTCTAGATAATCAACCTTTATAATTTAGTCCTTCAGGAGAGCCGCAGCACGATCAGGAGAGCCGCTGCACGATCTAGAGCCCGCAGGGTTCAGGAAAAAAAACGACTTAAAAATCATTTCTGGATTTTGAGTTGAACATGAGCGGAACATTCGGCAAACGCATGCAAGCAAGTAAGAAACGGGGGTGGAACATGTGGGAGATAATGCGGTGAACATGTACGGAACATGCGGGGAAAATAGATAAACGTGCAGGGAATATGCAAAGAACATGCTGAGAAGTTGTGCAGCCACATGTCGGAAACATGCTGGGCACGACGTGGAAAGCAAGCGGAGATGATGCAAGCGAGGAATCACATTGATAGAGGACGTATTTATTTTTTAAATCTATATAGAAAAGCATTTTATTATATTATTGGCGGTTAAGCTCTTCTGGTCACTGTGATTCTCGTCAGAGCAGAATCTCGATTCTTGCACACAATTAAATTGACAATTTTATATTATGTAGAATTAATTTCACGAATTTATGCATTTCTGTTTGTTAATTGACACTTAGCAGTTTTGAATGCTTATTCATAAACAATATCTCATCAATCATTCTGTATCACAGTCCAATGCAGTAGTTCAATTCAAAGCTGGTTTCCAATATAACGCTATTTTTTACTTTTAAACAAATATTTGTAAGTGCGCAATATCTGCAAAGGTCAACTAATTGAGTGTATTCAGTTTTAAGAATAAATTTACTTTCGGTGTTTGTCATGTAGTCCAGAGGCACTAAAGATGAATAGATTTAGGAAGATCTATCGTTCTTTAAATCCTGTTTTACGCTCCTGAAGATAGTTTCCTTATTTAAGGCAACGCTTTATAATCATTTGCTTCAGAAGAATGCAATTTAATATCAAGGTATGAACATTTTCATTTGCGTTTAAAGTGAATCACATTTCTTTGAAAGGTATTGTAATACGAAACTCAAAATCTAATTTAATTTCTTCTTGAGAGCCGCACGGTATTTGTTGATATTGGATAAAATAATGCATCATTATATGATCCAGAGAAAAAAATGTGTGAATGATGAAGATTTATAAATAACGACTATTTGACTGTATTTAGGCTGTGACAATTCGTTATTGTAAATATATAACATCAATGTTATTTCTGAGAAGTCTTGCTTAAGTGATAATGAGAAGAGCACTTGTCAGTGAAATGTAATGTAGTCATCTCGGGCCTTGGGTCCCTTTTTCAATCTCAAATACTGTTTTTTTTTCTGATTTGTTCCATTTGGTCTACAAAATTTCTATATATAACCCCGAGTTTTTTAAGTACAGCTTAATATGTCTGCTTTGTAGCTGGTATTTCGATTATTTATTGTAAGCGCTAAAAAAGCTTCCATCAAAAGGGATCTAGAAGTCTCTCTTGTACTCTAGTCAAAACAATGAACCTCACCCAAATGGATTCACGTCGTCTCTTCTTCCTTCACTGGAAGGAGTTTGCTTCCATAGAGATAGCAGAGGCCCTCAAAACGAAATGCAGCTTGTCAGTTTTAATTAAATTTAATTTAAAATTTAATTAACTCAGTATTTCAGGTTAGGAATATAATGCTTCTACTTGTCTTATTTTGGTGTTGTGTGCACAAGAGGAAGTTTCGTATATCGTTAACTCGTTTTCTAAAAAAATGTGCACTTTTTGCAGGAAAGGCGATCCTGGGATTACGCTACACATTTCAATCCGTGCTTGGTGTTTTTATTAATAAAGTATGAAGAGCATCAACCACGCATTACGTGTTGAAAAATAGGAATATTTTGAATACAAGGTTGCAGACGTTATTACTCTTAGTTTTCTATGTTTTACAGTATGATCAGACGATATTAATATTCTCTCTCTACATGTATTGCGGTAAGGATAGATGACTATTTTTGGCAATTTATAAGAAATCATTGACACAAACCCTGTACGTGTTGTACTGCTGGATAGGGAATCACTCCCAAGATCCACATTTAACAAATTTATGACATACAACTGGAGTTTGCAGATTATCATAAAACATATTTCTGCGACACACATTATAATAAGTAATCACGCATAGCTTGGAAACGACCCAGGGGAACACAAGTTTTGTAAGGCCAGGTGGGGTGTATGAGGTACAAGTTATGAGGGGACATTTTGAGACAGATATTCGTAAGAAAATATGAGATATGTGGGAGCAGGTGGGAGCATATGGGAAAATTACAGATATGGGCGGGGCTCGAATTGTTTTGTTAAACTGTATTCTACAAAATTATATCTTTTTGAATTTTTGAATGGTTGGTCGTTCGAAGTTGGGTTTTACTGCGAAGAATTTTTTTATTTTTTAAAACAATTTTTTACAAAGTAAGAGTTTTTACCCAGGTCCAACTAGTGTCATTTAATATTTTAACTTTTCACTATGCATTATATAGCATCCCCACCATTCCTCATCCCATCCTGCTTTGCTCTGTTCTAGCCCCTAAAGCCCAGAGCTATTACACTTATTTTTTCTACGTAAAATAATTAACAAATCTAAACCAAAATAAAAATAATAGTAAATTATGAATCAATGATATAAGATGTGTGTTAATACACGAGTGTGATATTACGATACGAGCGAGCGACGACGAAGACGAACGTCCTTTTTGTTTTTTCTCTTATTTTTGGAGGTGCCAACTCAACCTCTGATTCTCAACATCTGAGACATTTTAAACTAAAGAGTTGGTCGGTTTTTAAAGCCACATGGCAGCAACATATAACACAAAATGACCTGCATTCTTGCCCCACCCCCACCGCACCAACGGCAGCAGTAGCAGTAGTGGAGCAGCACCTACTTCACAGGCGCCACACTTGCCCCGCATGCAGCAGCACAGCATAAAAACTGGATGTGCATGAATAATTAATAAATGTTGTATTTGTTTGTTCAACTTTTAACTTGTTTTTTTAACTCTTAACTTCTTTAACTTTTAACTTTTAAAACTTAACGTTAGTCAAATTTTCCCTCTGCTACTACCACTGGGCTAGTCAAATAGGATCAAAAAGTAAATACGATCCAATTTATTGGAAATATTATTGCACATAAAAATTACTATTAAACAAAGAAATTAAAACTGACAACATAATATAATAATAAAAAATGCAATTTTAATGTACACAATCGAACGAAACATTTACTAGAACGATTTCTCAATGACTAATGAAGTGTCAATACTTGGTGGTTATCTTCTCTGTGATTGGTCAAGAACCTATACCATAAAGAAATATGTATCGTAATGAGTATCATTCTGCAAAGGGTTTGCAGTCATCAAATGGCAGAATTATACAATGGGAGGAGAAAATACTTTCATTTTAAATGTGATTGAAATAAGGCTTTAATCACACTCTATGTTAAAATAATGTCTTTATTCCTCCAGGGATTAAAGTGACACTTTAATTTCTCCGTGATTAAGTAATCTCCTCCACCAGCAACACCAACAGTCATTACTATCTGAGGAAAAAAGAGAGTTTGGATATACCATTAGTTTCAGAGAATACATACACGTAACTTAAAAACTAACATTCAACAATACATACTGATTGTCACAAAATTCTTTAACAAATCTGTAAAATTCAATTAGTCTTAGTTTTTTTGGGTAGTAGCCTTTCCATGTCTCTAAAAATATCAATATTAATTCAAGCGTAAAATACGCATCGTCAACAATTTTTCCTATAGATATACGTACGTACTTAGAGATATCAACATTTTCTTTGACACATAATGTTGCCCTCGCCACTGAATAATACCTCGAAAACTATGAAGACTTCTGTTTTTGATTATTGTTAAAATACGAAAGTACAATATTTTCTGAAACTTTTCTTACTTTCCTGTCATTTCTACATTTGCAGAAACATTCGTTCTCTTTTTCGTAGACCTGCCTTATATTCGTAGAGTTGTTTTTAGGGAATAATTTTGAAACATTACTCTCTGCTTCTTTCAAGATATCGTTAGGAATTTCTAGATATTGACCTCAGAGTCTAAATAAAATGCAGAATGCAAACCAGCTGAAATAACAGCCACCTAAAATGACACCCAGAAGGATTCACGCCCTATGCTGTACTGCTTCGTTCTTCGTGGCATGGATGGGCACATGAAGAAATATTGTTTAAAAATAAAGTTTATATATGATTTAGGGTTTATCTCAGCTTTATCCACTTGGGAGAATTATGTCCCTCGCGCTGCTGCGCTCGTGACACAACTGTTCTCCCTCGTGAATAAAGCTCTACTTAAACCCCCTTTTTACACAAATAACTATTACTCACGTCTGCGATGTTTGTGAAGTTTTATATATCTGCCCAATAGATTCATTGAATTGTTACATGGTAAAACAAACTTTCAAACTGATACTTGTAACATCAGCAACAACTCCAGAGCTTACACTTTGAGAAAAGCATTGAGTATTTGAACTTTGAGAATTTATAATATCTAAAACCACCTTTTTACTGATATTTTCAACAACCTCGAAAATGGACATCGTTTAGGTATACATTCAATTTCAGAGAATACCAATTTCTCATTGATTTTTTTTTTATCTCTAACACACTTTATTGCCAAACGTACTGTAATCAATCACAAAAATAATTATTTCGCCATCGAAAGATACACTACACTTTCCAGAATCATAAAGCACACTTTCCTCTAGAAACCAATTAATCTATAAGATTTAGCATCAACACATATTATTCATAATAAAGTTCCACCTTCGTTCGTGCAAACCACGAAAAGAACATCAGAAGAATAAGAACCATGCTTAATTTACGACAACTAAGCCAAGAATAATTTCACACAGAATAAAACAATCATGGGCATTTCTGCATTTTTATTAAACGAAAACTTCTATTTACAAATTATCTTAATGAACATAATTACAAATGTGTTAAATCGTCCATACGCAATAAGTAATTTACATATTCTTGATTCACGAGTTGATTCGTAAAATAAACATCCAGTCGCCAGGGGTCATAATCGTTTTCAATAGTTGTTTAATTACAATTTGTAGTACTAATATTAGTCATATATTCTTCTGTTACACGTTATACGTCTACAAAATATTTTAGGACAACGCTTTCGCATTTTATTCTCTGGAAGGACTTGTTAATATTTTGATTTTAATAACGGTAAAGATAGAATGATATAGGATACCTTCTATAGAACTTAATAACAATTTTGTATTTTTTTAAATGCATTTTGGGGTCATATTTTGAATAGCAACTACAATATTTTCATTTTTGATCACCTACAAGTATTCGTGCGAAACTTGGAAGCAATCATTACGACGGTATTAATAATGTCAGATACAGATGTACACAATTTAACTTTTTTATATTTCAGTTTATCTCAACTGGCTCTTAATCAAACTCCTATATTATCGCTTTTCGAAACGGTACTCTAGAACTGTTTAGTACGAAATAATTATTGATACTCATACACGTGTCTAATAACAATTTTTTTCCAGCGGCTAACTTCGAGCTGATCCTTCTCTTTTACTAACCCGCATTCACATTACCAACAACCGACCGCATTCTCAGCGTTCGATTACAGCTGAAAACGGCGGAATCTGCGCCGCCACTTGGGGACCGCAGCGCGACGCATCCTGCCGACAACGGAGTACATATCCCGCAAATCCGCGTTCTCATTACGCGATCCCTCGAGTTTATTTACACACACTCTCGCCGATCGCGGCGAAAACACGCCGCTAATCGGACACATTCCGCCACGGAATAACCCGTCCCGCCCTGTCGTTCGCACGCGCGCGCGCGTGAGAGGGGGTGGGGGTGGGGGTGGGGGAAGCGCGCGTGTTTTCGCGATCAAATTCGAACCGCGGGCGCAGATCAGAACAGCTCGTTAACGGGCGGCGCGCCGGCCGTTGATTGGGTCCGCGTTAAGCACTGCCTCGACTAAGCACTTGCGCGCTGCGGCGAGGACGCCTCCGTCCGTGGGCCGGGGGGCTCGGGTCGCGCGGCCCAGTCGTTATCGCGCCCGTTATTAGCGGGAGAAGTGCCGCAGTGGATGACGGCGGTGGGGCGGGGATCTGCAAGGGAAGGACGGTGGACGCAGTCTGAAGTGGTGGTGGGGGGGATGGATTGTGTGGGAGACGGTAGGAGAGTGGGAAGAAGGTAATTGGTTTGGAGGATGAGGGACTCCGGATGGTAACGGCGGTGGCGGCAATCCGTAAGGAAGAGGCGATGGCGGTACGTGGTGAAGGCTAGATTTGCTGGCGGGTGTTGGCGTTTGACGTCTGCATGGAGGCGATAATTAGTCAAGACAAAGAAGTGAATGGATGACGTTGCGGTGGTGGAGAAAGAGGAGGTGGCGAGGAGATTCTATTTGGGGAAGGTCATTGTTAGGAAGAAGAGATGATGCTGGTGGATGATGGCATACGTGACGGTCCGTAAGAAAGGGATATCTGAGGTGGAAATATCAGGCGGCGAAGGCTAGGGTTTTTGGTGGGTGGATTACGGCAGCTTGTCTTGTGCACTGAAGCGAGAAAAGGTCAGAAAGAAAACGAAATGAGAGTGGATGAAGACATTGCTGTTGATGGCGGGAATGGAGTGGATATTGTTTTGTCAGGTTCTGGTGGAAGTTGCAGGTATGGAGCAGGGAAAGGGACCATATGTAGGGAAGGTTTCAGGTGAGAAGAAGGAGGGTGGAAAGAAGAGAATGATGAGAGAAAAAGGCTGTTCGGCCGAATGATGGGCACGGAGGCGATAGTTTCTGGTATCACCTGCGGAGGAGCACTAGGAATGTGGGAAGTTTGGTTGCAGAGAGCGGTAAAATCTGTGATGACGGAAATGGACGTGAGCTTTAGTGGTAGCTCATGATCAAAAAGCGAAACGTGAAATCAGGAGAAATGGGAGATCAAGAAAATAATATGAACATGAGTGAACTTAGCGATATGGTTTGTGATGAATAAAAACAATGAAGATGAGACGAATAAAAACAGAAATTAATGGTCCTAAAACAGCACGTTAGAGTAAAAAACTAAAGAAAACATTCTGGAGCCAGTTTTTGAGTAAATAGTTTCAAATGATAATTTCACCACAATTAAAAAAAGCTTCTAATATTTTCGAAAAATGTACATGATTTACATTAAGATCTCTTGAGCAACAGATTTCAATTACGAAAAAATCTATCTTCCATACTGCAGTTGTAGGACGACGCCAAAAATATTTGATCTCTTGGACTTTTTGACAATTCAAAGATTTCAGCGAAAATAATTCCTGCACCATTTTTTACGCGTCATTTATTCTATCTAAGGAAACAGTTTTAATTAAAAAATTTTGAGCTATTTCGAGAAAATATTGAAAATGTGTTTAAGACTTCATTTAAAGTACTCTCAAATATCAAAATTTAAGTTTCAAACTCGCAGAACCGCGAGTTCTTACAGATCTATCGGTGAATTTGGAGAAAATTGTCTTAACGGTTTAGGCGGCAGCGTTGACCATAGACGAACAGACAAGTTTCCCATCAATAGATTTTTCAATTCAAAGAACTCACAAATTTTTCATTCTAACTACACCACGTATCAGAGGGAGTAATGTACTACATGTAGAAACGCGATTTATTAAGTTTTCAATAACAGGGCCCCACAATATGAGTTTTTCGGTGAAAAAAACGCCCATTTCTGCCGCAACATTATCTTACTCCCTCTGTACTACATGCGTATTAAGGTGAAAAAGCAAAAATTAGATAGGTTTTCCAACAACTTTTGAAATTAGGAAAATGAACTGATAGGTACTCAGAACACGATTAAGTGTAGAATTCAGAGGTAATGCCGCAAAGAAAACATGGATGAATTGAAGGATGAATGCAGCAATGTGCGGCAAGGATGCGCGGCAAGGAGGAATGCGGAATGGTAAGAATCTCGGTAAACGTGTCAGAATAGCAAAGACCGTGCGAAGCAACGAGGAGTGAAAGAGCAGCCACCCAGGTTGAAGACCGAGAGTGATGTGAGGACCATGACGCAGACAAGTGATATTAGAAGGGCAACAAGAATATT
>JAHLJT010002406.1:61085312-61120736 GCA_031308135.1 Acheta domesticus
CACGTGACGTGGCGCTGAGAGACGACGACGACGTCGTCGGGCCACAGTGTGGTTGGCAACGCCATGATGACGGCGGTGATGGCAATGATAGCGACGTCGCCAACAATGAGATGAGATGACGGTGATGTTGGCCAGTGGAATGACAATGACGGCCACGGCGATAATGAAATCGGGCTAGTGTGTTAAGTACACCATAAATATGGGCAGTTTGACGAAGATGGTTGTACATGCGAATGTCAACAGCCATAAAAGACACCGTCACACGGCCATCGACTATGGGACGATGATCACAAAGATGATCAATGATGATCACGAAGACATTTGGAACTATGAGATGTAATAAGGGGAACGGCAACTGTAGGGACAACGACACCGACTACCTCATATATCAGAGTACTTCAGAATACATGCTTATGCAATATGTCCACAATATGTTCACACGGTTTTTGACGTGTATTAAATCTACTAATATAAAATAATAATAATAATAATAATAATAATAATAATATAATAATACTAATCGCCAATTAAACGGCATTAGTACACCAATTGTTGACAAACACAAATTAACTTCAAGAATGAAGGCAATTTGACTATAGTGTCCCCTTGAATCTGGAGCCTTAACCGAAGCAGTCCATGCGCTAGAGAAAATGATTCTGGGGAAGATGAAATGAACAATTGCATGAGAGGCAACGGAAAAGGTAGAAACTCTGAGAAAACGAAAAGTCCGCCACTAACCTATTTCGTCCATCCCCAAATGCCTTATTATGAACGAGACGGAACAAGGACAGAGACGCGATGATGATTGACAATTATAAGAATGACGTAAAATGAATGAAGTACCATCACTTAAACGGAAAAGTGTTTTAACGCCAAATGACATCATTAGTCACCAATTGTGAAGTTTGATGTGAATTGCTTCAGTGCTTATTTTTTCATTCGTACTATGTCATTTCACGATGTTTCAAAAAAAATATTAATCGTGAATTTATTTTGCCTCCAAGAACAGGGTAATTATGTTTGAAATTTTGTATTATGAATACATTTCTCGAATAACAGAATTACTCTTTTCAATAACAATAAATATTAACACAATTTTGGTTCAATTATTAATAGGTAATTTTATAAATACATTTTGCTGTCATTAGTTTTGTATGAGAATCATAAACTATTCATTTAATATCTATATCAAAATGAACTGACAAACAATTAGCATATTTTTTCTTGAAAACTGCTTTCTAAAGCTATATTTGAACTTCAGATAAATCTGTGAAGGATTCATATACTATTTTACAAGTCGTTTCTAAGAAGGAATAAATGTAAAACTCGAGAGAGAGTGTCTAGGTTGAAACTGACAGCTCGCCAACAAGTTTACGACCCGAAAACTTGCAGAACGAATATTTCTGCTTCAACATAACGACCGAGGACCGAATATTTCTCACTACAAGGTCGTGAAAGAAATATAACACACACTTCTGGCGTGTGTTAGGAACTCCCGACGGTTACGTAAACAATCTTTCGAATCTCATGGAAGTTTGGACACTATTTCTAATTGGGAAGAAACAAGTACAACGAAAATGTACCGTGCTCCAAACAGTATATTTTTTACTTTTGATTATCTTTGAACATTTGCAATTTAAACTAATTTTAATAATAAACTAAAAAATTAATTTAAAAAATTCTTTTGTTCCGATATATCGTCTTGAAAAAGAGTAAGGCAGTACAACCAAATGTAAATTATTAAATAAGAAACTGAATCAACAGGTTGATTTTATCAATGTTTATTACATTATAAATAGATCAATTACCTCTCATGATCTCTAGAATTGACAGAAGAACATACTTTGAACTTTTTTGATAGCCTGTTTTTTCCTTATCTCTATTGTAAAATCTTTTCATAGCATAATCATGAAATATTCATACCCGTTTCACACAATGTAACAAAATACATCAAACATATCCCTTACCTTTAACGCTTATACTTAATCTTTCAACTAACACTTAAGATGGACTATTTTAATTTCTCCCTACACTGAAATTCATCGTAACTGTTATCTACAAAAATGAATGCATTCTATATTCTCGATAATTATGTACCTATTTTATTCCACTAGTCATTAATGTCATATTTATTTTCCTCCAAAGTATTTTAACTTTATTTGATTTTTTCATTTTGTGACCCTCAATTACTTTAAAAGATAAGTTTTATTAAGTTCATCCACTAGCAAGGATTGTATTATTAAACTCAGTAATGGCGTCCTAACGAGCAGTGTTTTCTTTCGATCAGTCCTAAGTTAAAGTTCGATAAGTCCTAAAAGTTATTCGCATTTTATATTTTATTAATCAAACAAGTTGCAAACAGGTAGTGTTTAAACATCAGTGAACCATTGTATTTGAACTATCCTCTATCTAGAAACATGTCTTTCTTAATGTTCTCTCCATTATACATCTAGTTATACGTCAATATATAACAATACTATACATTTATTCGAATAGACAAGAATAAAACAAAAATAAATAAGCTATCAAATCTTTATGGTTATCTTGACGTTAGGGAAAATTTCCAAGTTGGATATACGATGTATAAACAACTATTATTGATCACATAGGGTGGTCAGAGCAAGCGTCGAAAGAATATAATTTGAGACTCCAGCTAGAGTATTAAACAAGTCAAAATCGACACGGTTGCCACGCAGGGAACAACGACGTCCTACTGAGTAAAGCAAAGACTCGACGGAGAACAACGGCGGACTCTCTAGGGCTCACAAAGCAGGGCAGGGCAGCGCGGCAACAGGGAGGCACACGTCTGTCCGACCATCCGACCGTCCGACCGTCCGACCTTCCGACCGTCCAACCATCCACCCGTGGCGCCGCGCCGCGCCAGGGCGGATGCATATTCATGTGCACTTTTTAATCTCGCCCTGCGGACTTCGCGCGGGGAGATAGGCCGGTGGGCGGCCGACCGACCGGCCGCTTTGCCCTTCCGCCCACGCCGCTACGCGAGCTCTGCGCCGCGCCGTCGCGTGCCGCGCACTGGGGCGAAACGCGCGATGGAGAACAAAATTAATCAACAACTTTAAAAAATTACGATGATCTTACGACGATTTATCTTAAGATGATTGATTGATTACTAGTGTTTCCGGGCGAGTCAAAGGCTGAGGTCATTGTTCCCGTAAGTGTAGTGTATTTTTCCTTGGAAGGTGGCGGTCATCTTGTACCGCTGGATGGCGAGATCCGGCGCCGACCTGTTGCCTAGCGGGGTTTTCCACAACCGGGTATCTCCCAACAGTAAGACCGACCCCAGCCAGCACAAACTGTAGATATACGGCCGGTCTCCCGGCATGTATGACAGTGTATGCTTGTTAATGTAAGTGTGTGTAAGTAAGAGATATGACAAGGAAGAGGGAAGAGGAAGGAAAGATTGCGCGCGGTCCGTAGCCCGTCTGTTAGGGTACTACTCCGGCATTTTCCTAGGGTTGATCGGAGAAACCACGGAAAACTACCGATTAGAGCAGCCGGCAGCCAGAATTCTCCTTCACCGCCGGGACTCGAACCTAGGATCTCCCGGTCAGAGGCACAGCAATAACATCAGTGAAGTGTCCCGAGCCACCTCTCCCGATATGTATTACGAAATATCTTGAGTCAAGGAAGAGTTCTACAGAATATTATTTGGGATGACTCAGTGGAAACATACTTTGCCTCTACAGCGTCGCTGACTGGGAGGTCCTAGGGTTCGAGTTCCGTCGACGGAGGTTTTTCGACAGTAGCTTCACAGTTGTGTCAATTCAATCACTATGAAAAGGAGAATTAGAGACTGGTTGATTGATCATGAATGTCCGTGGTTTCTCCGATAAATATCAGGCGAATGTCGAAACAGTATCTTAACATCCTTATCCCCTCCCTTCCCCTTACATACACACACACACACACACTCACATGCTCTACACCAGGCTTGCACAAGGGCCTCAGCAACGCGCCCCACGACGGCCTTGGCAGCCCTTCCACGTCCCACCGGCTTCTAGTGAGACTTTCACTTTTGGGGCAAGTGACCGCTGCCCGAGCCCTCGGTGGGAGGAAAGCCCTGCTGCTCTTAAAACGGAAATGCCTTGAATTGCTCGACAACTTCCACACTTTTCACGGTCAATCTTTACTATTGTAACTGATTTTGAAAATATTTGTAATATAAATTACAAGAACAGAAAATTTAACAATTTCCCATTGTAATAATAATAATATTAATAATAATAATAATAATAATAATAATAATAGACACTTCAAAAAATTAAGTTCAGAAATATCTCATTGTAATACATTTTTTTAAATGTTTGTTTTACTTTTTGCTGTTACTTTTTCTCCGACACCATCTTTTGACATACGAGACACGTTCTCCATTTCTCTCGGTGAAAAATGAAAATTAGCCTTGAACCGATGATTCTGATCAGTGAAGTGAAGAGTCAGCTCGGCCGTCGGTTATTAAGCCAACTTTTCCGGTTCTCGTGGGGAGCCGTGGGTCGCGGGCTTCTCAAGGAAGGGCTCAAATGGGGCGCTTGTGTACCTCTGCTCTACACTACCATTCCTGTAGTGAGACCAGTTCGGAGCTAAGAGTTTCCCCCGATGGGAGCGGTGGCCCGCTGGGCGAGATACCTGGAGGGGGAATATCTGCTCGCCGACGTGTATTTCAGAGCGGAATCTCCTGAATCCAGCTCGCAGAAACACCGCCCCGTCCCGGGTGGTAATAAACGCATTCACTCACGGAACTAATGACCGTGTAGTGGATACTCCCAGAAACGCCAAATACTCTGTCACTCGACCTAAATTCAAGATAATACAAACAGTTCAGGTAGAATTCATACAAATGAACAATTTATCGCGCAACACAGTGATATTAGATTTTCGGTTGTCGCCGTGTCATGCCCGGGGTACGAAAACGTGACCATTGGATCCACCGAAACAAAGTCAAATAAACAGACGAGATCGTACAAGAAAAATAATTTCCCTCTCAAAATATTTATGTTTTTTACTCTTTTAAAAAAACAAATATTTTATTTTCTCTTCTCTTCGTAGTTATTGAATCAAAGTGACATTTTTCGCGAAAGTATTTTTCAGCACTGTGATGACGCGTCGTCACAGGGTAAAAGATATATGTACGGTAAAGTCACGTTTATCAGAAAATAGACTCAACTCCACACGGATGCATGTCACTCCCGTGGCGCAAATGGTTAAAGCGCCCTGGGGTTGAGCTCTTCAGTTCGGAAGACGCCGGGTTCGATCCCCAGATGGGGATTTTAAACAACCGCTATAATATTTTCTCTCAGACCATTTGCCCACCCACCTCCATTACATAACAAAACACACATGGACATCACAAAACCGAACAGTAAAATATCTCGGGCTAAACTTCGACACAAGACTCAACTGGAAAACACACAACACTGAAACGACAAGCAAAAATAAAAATAGCTCAATTAAAACCCCTTGTCAACTTCAAAAGCTGTTTATCCTTAACAAATGACATTACACTTTACAAAGCAATAGTCAGTCCGTTAATGCTGTACGCATGCCCCATTTGGACCAATGCATCTATCTCCAATATCAACAAACTTCAAATTGTGTAAAATAGATTTCTCAGAATAGCAGCACATGCCCCATGGTTCATTTCAAACGCCCAACTTCATAAGAACTAAATGTATCACCGATTATTAAACATATCGCCCACCTTTCCAACAATTTTTACTCCAACCTAAATACAATAAAACAAGCAATCCACCACAACCTGGCCTCATTAAATGATCTCCCAATCAGAATTAAAAACAGATTTCCTTTCGAATATTCTTACAAATATTCTCCGTAAACTGTTCAAAGTAGGGGCTCTTGTAGTTTCCTACACCAAGAGTACTGTAGTTGTGTTAAGTTTAGTCTAAGTCATATTGTAAGCCATCAAAACACATGATGGAGTAATTTATTACTGAACTGTGTACTATCAAACAATAAATAAATTATTTAAAAAAAACTCCTTTTCGGAGTTACTAAATCACGTGGGTCCATGAGTTGGGTGGTTGAAAATGAGGTTGTACTTTAATTTGTATTAGTAAGGTGTGTACTTTCTATATTATTTTGGTGTTGTTTATATACGTATCATATTCTTGTGATTGTCAATTCTAGTTGTTGTCTTCGTGTCTTGTATTTCTTGTCTTTATAATATAGCCCTGATGAAGAAATTAAATATTTTGAAACTTTGACATAACTGTTTCTTTATACATACTTGACCAATCCCGTAAACACATCTAATAAAGTTATCCATGGTCGTGATTTCCACTATAGTAAGACAATAATGGTCGAATGTACGTAAACGAAACCCGTGAAATAATTCGATGACGAACACATTTTTACTTCAATATTTTAATTTTTAATACATAATATTTTTTGTTTGATTTAATTAGTCTTTTCATTACATCATTTAATTGAAACTTTTGCTCTTAAAGGCATTTTTTTAATTCAAGAGAAAACTCACGTCGATTCGTCATCTCATATAAAAGGAAAATCCTTTCCCCATACTATGTGGGAATAATCGGGGCTTGAGCTACATATCTTCGGGATAATAAACTCCGTAAACTTGTCAAGTAAGAAAAATAGGGAAATTTTGTAAATATGGAATAGACTGATTTTGATAGCCACATCTCAAATATATCGCGGTACTTTTGTCATTGTTTCTGGCCCATTGACGCTGCACCACGTCACCTCGATGTTTCGATAAACTCGGTTCCGCTAATCAGTCGTGAGAAGTTAGAGAAGTTAGAGAGACCAGTACGCAGTGGTTGAAAGCCAAGTTTCATCCTTGCCGGAAAATTCGATTTCACAATGTATCGAATTCTTTACCAAATGCAAGAGGTATGAACAAAATCGCAAATATATCGTTCTTCTATACTTCCAACGTTTGCCTCATGCTGATGTTCGATTGAGATTCCTGCATATCGAATTCTGAATTTGCAAGCATACGATTTTCACCGCGATTTATATTAATGGAAGCATCGTACGAGTTTCTGATCGATAATTCTGTTTCGTTTCTGTAAATTAAAATATTTTTGCATATTGTTTTAAAAAAAGTGTATCTGCTGAAACATGCACAGAGAATGTGTGGTTTTCATTCTGTGATATACAATATTTTGATTCCTTATGAATTATTCATTAAGAGAAAATACATTCAGCTTTTTAAAAAAATAACTATATTAAATTGAGGAATTTACTGCATTGCTACCTTCAATGAAGTGTCAACAATGAAACGTTTTACAGAAAAAAGTTCTATTGTTTTATTTTCACAGATAATTGCGCCGAAAGTTGCAATATTGAGCAAGATATCAACTATTATTCTAACTATATTTGTAATAAAAATATCATATAATTAAAAAAGGAATTCTGCTTTGACTTATGTTTACATAGTTGAAAGGTGTAAAGCATAATGTAAAGTTAAATATTAAATAAAATACATTGTTTTTACCCACCAACCTAGAAGGAACCCCTAAACAAACTAGAGGTGCTACGGAATGGCACAGACTTTCCTGTATTAGTTTTCTATTTCCTTGGGTCTTCGCTAACTATTTGGAATTGAAAAAAGTCTTTCTTGCCAGCTGCTATCTATCACCTCCAAAAGTACATTTTTTGTCATTTTCTTAATTTTTGGGTTTCCTATTGGTAGAACGGAAAAATTAATTTTAGAATATTAAAGAACACAAAAACCTCGTCCCAAATGGCAAATTTCTTTTACAAATTATGTGCCGTTTAACAGAAAATGGCGTTTTTGCGCTACTAAAAATGCGACATTTGAAGCTCATTTTCACATAAATCCTCATAAAATATACTAGGCACTATACCTACCAAAAGTTTAAAGAAAAATTTGGAGTCGTTTTCGAGAAAATCTTGATTTTCTAATTTTTTTAAATTGCACATATTGCACGCAATATTGCGCGAAAATTACTAAAATGTTCAAAAAAATGCACATGACCTTAATGAAAGAACTCACTTTCGACAACAAATTTTATTTGAAAGAAAAATCTCAATCTTTAATTTTGTAGTTCCAGAAAGACGCCAAAAAATTTCAAACTTTTGCAATTTTCGAAAATTCAGAGTTATCCGCAAAAATCGGACCTATGCCACCTTACTCTATTCTTACAAAAAATTTAAAGAAAAATTTGGAGCCGTTTTTTAGAAAATTTTGAAAATGTCCGGGGGCCTTCATGTAAAGTAACCGCACATTTTACAGAATCTTTTTCAAAATCTCAAAGCTTCGACTAGAATCAGATCGACCGGGGAACATCCGTTTTGGATGAAATCGTACGTATGGTTTAAGCACTAGCAGTGTGCACAGACGGAGAGACAGACGGACAGACGCACGTTTTCCTTTCAATTGGGTTTTCGGTATCAAGGACCCACAAAACAGGGTTTCTTGCTACAGCACGTGTTAGGGATTTTTTTTCTTTATTTAGAAACTGGTTTTATCCACGCTCTCGTTATCACGGCCCGGCAATGAATTTTTTTCTGCCGAAAATTGGCAATTTTTTCGCGCAACATTACATAAATTTCCCTATACTAAGTATATCACTCCGTGTATACGTACGTATACGGGAAAGTAAAAAAAGAAGGCACACCCAAACTTTTACGTCTATTGCCCAATAATCACGCAGTTTTTTTTTTAAAAAAAAGGTGCAAGACATCATTGAAAGAGTTTCAATTGAGTGAAGGTAGACAAAGAACATCCAAGGCACAAGAATGAGTATAATTGAAAAACGGCCTGAAAAGTTTGGATATATCTTAAAATTTCGTTCTGCAGGGATGAACTGCAAAATTAAGTATGTGTAGTATGAGACTGTAGAAAAAATTTTCATTTTCACTATATGGAAAATAAAGAGTCTTAAAAACTTTGTTTCATATCGTTCTGTTTTGTCTCGAAGGCCAATGAAATGCGAGGGCAATGCAAAACCTATTTACTACAAGTTCAGTGTTGAACAGGCTTCTGGAAATGTAATTAAAATATTTTATATTTACTAAAATGACTACATGTATGTTGTAAAGAACTAAGAGAAAGAAATGCTAGTGTTCACCGAAAACCATAATGCACCACATATAATTATAATCCTTAAAAGTTTGGTAACGTACTAAAATTAAGAATAGAAAGCCATGCTTATTTGTAATATCAAGAAATGGACGTGGGACATGTAAATGAGAAATAAAGTTTCCAACAGGTTCTAAAAAAGAAAAAAAAAGGTCTAGAGAGTAAGATTGGATCTACATATTTGGACAAAAAATTCAAAATTGATAAATTGATCCAGTTCATGATACAGCCTCCCTTTGGGAAAAGGGTCGATACGAGGACCACAATCGAATAAGGAATGGTGATGGTGAGAAGCTCAACAAGTGTAGGGGCAGGCAAGAGGTCAAAATCAGGGGGCGTGGCCGGCACTTGCGGACGGTGATGTCCTCGCGAGCCGCCTCCGAGCCAGCCGTTCTATTCCGCTCGCAGAGCCTGTCCACGGGCTGCCAAAAGCGAAACTCAGCCGGCTATCGAACAGTGATTTAGACGGGAAGAAAATAAAGAGAAAACTACTTACAAAACGACAACTGCGGAATGAACACTTCGAAATGCTTCATATGTTTACTACATAATTTTAAAAGTATTCAATAAGAATTGTTAGCATTTTAATTGCAGAATCCTCCATAATTAGGTTGGAAAATAAGTGTGTTACTGTTATATTACGTTAGTCTGTAATATCAAAGCTTAGTATTCCAATTGAAGACGAGAGATATCAAATAAAATATAACTGTATTTAATAACGCAAAGAAGTGTGTATTTAACTTAAACATTTCAAAATAAACTTCATTGCAATAAACTAACATTCGAAACAAAGTTAGCTGTTTTTCAAAATGTCATTTGAAATACTTTATTTCTCTTTTCTTCTCATAAATTTTGATTTTTTTAAGCTAGCTCTAGCGTTCTAATTGACCAAGACTGATAATATTCATTAAAGTCATTAATCTGATTTAATGAAGTAACGGAGGCAATCAAAGGTTGTAAAAAATGAGAGCAGAGTGTAATAATCAACCGAGTTCTTTATTATGATATTGCTTGGTTATCATTCATTACTTTTTACTATCTATCCCGTAAAAAGACGAGTATGCTAACAAGAAATACCTTTACTTTTAATAGACGAACTCATACGCAATCATTTGCTACAATTTATTTATTTATTTGTCAAAAAAACAGTAAAAACTGTATATGACGTGTGGGGAAAGAAATTTATCTGCGCACATTTTCTTGAGGGCCAGAATTTTATATATATATATATATATATATATATATATATATATATATATATATATATATAAAAGGCTGGCCGTTTCGAGTCACTTTGAATCCTTGTTTGGTTGCGTAATGTCGATTTAACAGAACAAAATTGTGAAAAAAATTAATCTTCCATGCCTAGCATAATCATCTTTAATCCTTAAGTAGAGTTGTGGGGTCATTTTCGATACCAGTCAATTTGTACACCCTTGGCGATTCTTTGAAAACCCTTTCTTCTTTAATTCCTTCTGTATAGCTTTCCCTTTTGTCGTCGTTGACTCACAGACTACGTCACAAACTGGGAGTAATTTTAATTTTTTTAAAATTTTTATTAAATATTTTCCTAGAATTCCTGGCCCAGTTCTTCATTATTACTCATATTATTGGTTATTCATATAATTTCAAAACATAAACAACTAATAAAGTGTTTAGTTTCATCGGTACTAGGTGGTTTATATTTGTACCCCACAACTCCACTTATGTCCTAGAATTTTCACCACTCCAGCTCAGGGTTAATAAATAATTTAAAACGTAAGCGTCCCCAAGAAATTTCATTTTGTCATTCTGGCCCACTGTGAGATGCTTCCGTTGGCGTCCCCTTTGTTGATCCGTGGGACGCGCCCTTTCACCTCTACGTTATCGACATCAGCCGCTTCTGCCAAAGATTTTTAAATGTTTCATTCCACCTCTCGTTTTTAATGCGGGAGACTTTCACGTTCACGGATCTTTCACATTGAAAACTTTAACGAAGAACGTAACTTTTTTGGTATATGAAATTAGTACAAGGTATATTTTACTTTCCCGTATACGTACGTATATACGGAGTAATATACGTAGTATAGGGAAAGCTATGTAATTCTGCGGAAAATCGATTTCGAGATTTTAACGGAAATACAAATTTGGGATCCCCTGATACCGAAAAAGTGGTTCTTTTCAAAACGTCTGTCCGTCTGTCAGTCTATGAACTACACTAGCGCCTAAACCATAAATACGATTTCTTCCAAAATGAATATTGCCCGGTTCATCTGCTTCCACTCGAGGCGTCGCGATTTTGAAAAATATTCTTCAAAATTTGGGGGTACTTTACATGAAGCTTCCCGGACATTTTCAAAATTTTCTCAAAAATGGCTCCGACTTTTTTCTTATACGTATAGAGTAAAATACACTTACTAAGGTGGCATTGGTCTGATTTTCAAGGTTAACTTTGAATTTTCAAAAATTGCAAAAGTTTGAAATTTTTTCGGCGTCTTCCTACAACTAAAAAATTGAAGATAGACATTTTTCCTACAAATAAAATTTGTTCTCCAAAGTGAATTCTTTCATTAAAGTCATATACTTTTTTTGAATATTTTATTAGTTTTGGCACAAAATTGCGCGAAATATTTGCAATTTAAAAAAAATTACATCAATAAGATTTTCTCAAAAACGGCTCCAAATGTTTTCTTTGAACTTTTGGTAGGGTTAGTACTAAATGTGCTCTATGAGATGACATAAACGCCATATTGCTCTATTCTTTTGTTTTTGCAGGATTTTCCAGTTATTACGACATTTTGTTGCTATCAAATAAGGTTAATGTGAATGTGAAAACTTTGAGTTATCGAATTTTCAAGTTTACATAATTTATTTCCTTTTATGTTTTCTTATTCGTTCGCCACCGTGAGAGTACAAAAATAGTTTCAGAAAGAATGGCAATATTTTAACATAGATTAAAATTTTAAATGTTTTATAATTTTAAAAAATGTGTCTGAGTGCTTGCGATTAATACTTCTCAAAATAATTTTTGTATAATAACAATAAGTTATATCTGAATAAAGTCAACAGTTCAACTGAGAACCCGAGAATGATTACTAAAATATATGTTATATAACCCCCCAAAAATTATTCAAGGGCGGTCCGACATTTAATTAAACAACACAATAGAAAATTTGTTTTTTTACAAACTACTATATCCAAAGTATTCCAAAAATAAATTTTTCTTACCTTTGCTTAGCACTTGTGGATGGTGAAGTTGATGGATAGATCCGTCACACCTGAAACACAAAAGTGTAATTACATATGCACCATTTTTACATGTCACCACTTCGAAACAAGTAATATTCACACATGATGCAATACACTAATATTCATTGCAAAATGTTAAAAATGCACACATATTTACAGCTGTGAATTTCCGAACTGACGCACGAGGCACGGGCCTCAGGCCTCATTAATCAAGGAAACCTCAAAATTCAGCTTTCAATTTTTAAAAATCTTGTAACAAAATTACTTACCAATATGCCAGTATTTTCTAAATTAAATTGACAATTGAATAACAGCTTTGTTATGATTAGCGCGTGGATACCGTAGTGATCAATCTTATGTTGAGAAATAAATATGGAATGCAAATAACAATATTTAGCATGGGTTTATAATATTGACGGGGGATACTCGTTTCCAGAGTACAAACAGTGAGTCAAGAATACTCACTGTGAGGTGTAGAGGTAGGGAAAATATTTGGCAGGGTTCCTCAACATTTAATTGCACCTCGGGCGTTTCACGTGCTAAATCCGCTATTGTATTTGTAAGCTTTAAATAAAATGTGAAATCCATATCAAATACAATTTTCTCTCAAAAATCTCATCGTTGATCCTTCAGTTCAGTATTTACTCAAGAGGATTAAATTTTCCTTCTAAATATTTCTTTGAAAAATTAATTTTCTGTATGCTTTGTCTTCTATTAAAGGGTTTAAAATTAAAAACCAAAGCGTTGCAATGATCCATTGCAAATATTGAGCTTTATGAGATAAAACTAGTTTTATGTGCTCTCCCTGGATTATAGTTATGTGACGTAGCCCAATTTTGCTGCCTTCGGCAAGTACACATACACTTATTGCGAATATTCTAGATTTGTTAGTCTTACATTTGCCCTACGATGCCACAGCACTGAATGACAGACCCGGGTTTGTATCTGAAACCCTTTCACTGGCCACACACGATCCACAAATATTTTATAAAACTGAATTTACTCAGTGTGATATTATTCATACAAAGGGTTTGTTTCATTTCTCCAATGTAAACCATAGAAACCCATTTCTCTTACCAATTTCGCTTGTGTTCTATCAAGAATTTCACAGGGGTGAGGACACGGGACGTGAGAGGGGTGGGACTGCGGAGACAAATGAGAAACCATGTAGGAAGACAAAAAAGTGGAGGTTCATGCAGAATGGGAAATGAGAAGAGGCATGTACGAGCAGAGGATTAATGGGGTTTTTAAATTTAATATCGTTATTTAAATAGTATTTATTAGGAGAAACTCATATCGTTTTATTTAGATTGCTCTCCTTTTATTTCTCCATTCGTCAGCAAATTTAATTGCCATAATTTTATGTGAAATTTGTAACAAATAAAGCTTTGAAAGTTTCTTTATATCCTCGTTATTAATTGTCTCTTATGACCACAAAATTCTCCAATTCATGCCCCGTCATCATTATCAGAATAGTCGTCATGATAATTTGCATTGTTTTACTTAAAGAATCATATTCGATTATCAAAAAATACTCCTATTCCCTAAGGGACATCAACATCATAACAAGACTGCACATGATATTTTTATTCAGACTTTTCAAATACAATTTCTAATACAACAGTTAAGAATTAAAGAGAAATATTAAAAAAAAATAAAATAAAATAACAAAAAGTTAAAGGTTCAAGAAGAGAGAGAGAGAGAGAGAGAGAGAGAGAGAGAGAGAGAAAAGAGTTACTAGCTAAAGAAAAAGTTTAAATATTGAGGAAAAAAGTTCTAGTCCGTGAGGGACGAGTGTGGCGCCTGTGACGCGAGTGCATCGCCGGTACTGCTGCTGCTGCTGCTGCTGCCGTTGGTGCGGTGAGGGCGGGGGGCACAGATCTTGTCAACAGTCTCTCTGTACTCGCGCGGGGCGAGGTAGGGCCTGGCTGTGTGGGCGAAGTAGCACGCCGCGCTCCCGGTGATGGCTTCAGCTATGATACGCTGTCTTAGTTTTTTCAGCTGATAGCCATTCGAGACCTTTAGGAGCGCAGCGTCGCTTCCGGGGTACCATTCGCCCAGGGCACCCACCACCAGCGGTATCATTTCGGCGGAGGCGTAGCCGGCGCTGAGGAGAGCTGCGCGGGAGGCACTGTACTTACTCTTCTTTTCCTCGTATCTCTCCTGCAGCTTACCGGCGCGCGCCGCCACTACCGTTGCATCTACGATGATGGAGTGTAGCCCCCGCGCGAGAACGAGATCCGGGCGCTCACTATCCACCACTACCTGGTTTTCCTTAAGGACCTTCCATCCGCTCGCCACTGCGGCCTCTTTGTAATGCTCGCAGATGTTGTTGTGGCGAGCGTGCCACAGTGCCGAATTGAATCGGCACTCGTTGGTCACATGTCCTATGGTTTCGAACGCGGCTGTGCCGTCTGGGCGGGTGCAGCCCTTCCGGCAAGCCTTGTTCTTATTACCAGGGCAGTGGTTTAAGGTGGGAGCGGAGTTGAGGCGGGCCGGGAAGAGAAACTTGTACACAGGTATTCTCATGTGCTCCCCGGTCCGCGTGAAGAAACCTGACTCCTTGCCCACCCCCGCCAGAGCGCCCGCGTAGATCCCTTGGGCCTTTTGGGACTGCCATCGCCGCGAGTGCGCCTTCTGAAATAAATCTCGTAGACGCCTCACCAATGACGACCTCCCCGAGGGCCCGATGGTGACCACCTCCGCACTGTTGTCCTCCATGCGTGCCTGGTAGTTGTCAGGGTCCCGGGTGTCCGGCGGCTGCTCCTGCTGGGCGCCCGTGTCCGGTCGTGGAGGGCCCGATCTCTGCTCCGGGGTGTCCCTTCTAGCCGCTGGCACAACTGAGGGTGGAGGCGCCAGGGCGACGCCGGGGCCACGTGGCTCGTCGCTACGCACGGAAGCTGGCTGCGCAGACGAAGCTCTCAGGCCGTTGGTTCGGTTAATTGTGGCCAGTACTGGGATGCCGTCGGCGTCGACTCGCTGAGTGGCGGCCAGCTCTACCCTGTGTAAGTCCTGGCTACCACTCTCGGCGTCGGCGTTTGGAGCGGCGTCCTATGACTGCATCTGGGCGGCGGTCCAATCGGCCCGCGCGCCGTCCTGCACGGCCGGTGTTGGTGGCGCGGCGGCGCCTACTCCTCCGCTCTGCCCGTTCGACGTCAGCTCCGTGGCGTTGCCCCCGGCGGCTACTGGGGTGTCATCCTCGGTGGCACTGGGGTCGCGGCCTTCGCCGCCCATGGCCTCTGCATCGGCGGGCGCTGGCTCCAGCCGGGTGACAGGATAGTCCCGTGGGAGGCAGTAAGAGGAGGGGAGGGTGAGGGAGGGGACGAGGGTGCCGTTGTTCTCTCCTATCTCCCAGTGTACTCCCACTCTGCCCATGGCGTTACGCGCGCGCGACCAAAAAGTCTCTAGACCGTATCTGCGGGGGAAGGGGCGGTTGTTGAGGTAATCCGCACTCACGTTGGGAGCAGGTTGTGATCTGGCACAGTGACTTGCTTCATGGGTCATAACATGGGCGCATTCAAATAGTTGAAAATAATAGTTTATGCAATTAGTATATAATGTTAAGCTTTGTTGCATCAGTATATGTTTTGAAAACTCGCTCCTAACGTCGCTAGTTTTTAAATTTGAACGAATACAATAAAGCCACATTATAAATGAGTTGCTTAGGCTATTTTTCTGCATGACAACATTATAAATTTATTGTAGCGGTACGCTATTTTTAATATTTTTTAAATTTCACAAATAACTGTCGATGTGAGGCGTCCACCTCCCGCCGCCGCCAGCCGGGTCGGCGCGCCCCCTCCGCTAATGGAAGGGATGACAGCACGCGCCCCTCTAAAAGTTTATGGCCATCGTCCGCGAGTCGACCCTCATCCCGTCACGCACCCGGGCGCCGAAGAAGAGATTAGAGACGTGTGCTGATCCCGCCGTTCCGGGTATCATGCGCACTAAGTACCCAGGCCGTCCTTCGCAGTTTTCTCCAGGGGTCCCAACGGACATTCCGCGTACCCTTTACTGACCTACTTCCGAAGTCAGACGGAGAGCGTTTTCCAGACAGAGATAGGGCTACGGAAAATTCCTAGAATCACCGGACCTGATTGGCCGAGGACAAAATTACGGCGTAGTAGCACTTAGCCAATCAGGGGCAAAATTCCGTGGGGTGGGAGCGATTTTGGGGCACTTTTAAATTTTCGGGGTGGCGGAACGAGGAGACCTCCACGCTAGCGGCGTAGGGGAAGATCACTTCTTCTTGTTCGATTGAGCTGGGGGGGGGGCGAGCGCCGCGGAGCGAGTAACAGCTCCGGCGCCGCGTTCGAGGGAGAATTATTATTTTGGGACTTAGTTCGTGGACACTGAGCTCTGCCGTGGGCAGTGACCGGTGACTAGTTTTCTCCGAGATTCGTGATCGTGAAAACTCCAGAGAACTTTCCGTAAGAACTGCTAATTTGTGTGAACGGAATTCGCGATCATTCACGATCCGGGCCAGCTGACCGTCGCCGCCGCCGCCGTCACCGCCGCAGCCGCTGTCGCCGCCGCCGCTCCTTTGGGAGCTATTGTGGAAGGACGTTTCTCGGCCTGGCAGGGCCATCTCAGCCGCCGACCCAGACGGAGAGAAGCCGCGACCCCCGCCGCCGCCGCCGAGGGCCGCCTACACGCCGCCCCATTCAGGCATAAACTTCGGTAAACGACCGCCAAAGAACTATTGTGCATTGCTGTGCCGCGCTTAGGCACTTGTTTCCTCATTATTGTCAGCCAGAAGGCGAATGACCTAGAGTTTGTTGGGGCCTGTAAAGGAATTTGATTGTAATTCTCGTTCTTTCTCTCTTTTTTTTAGATTTAAGTTTTATCTCATTTTTTCTTTCGTTTCTAACTGATCTCATCAGGTAGGGCCTTTCTTAACTCTTTGAATCACTGTAACTTCCCCGGCCTATTATTAGGCGGGAATAAACCTTTTTATTTGCTTTACCAACCACTGAATTGTTTCTGTAGTTAGCAAACGCCTTACGACTCCTTCCATCCGAGTTAGATTCTAAGCAGGTGACAAAGTTGGCCGACTGAGCTAGGCCCGGGCCGCCCTCGTTGACTTCGGCGCACACCCACGCCGCCGGAGCTCGACGCTGTGGTTGACGATCGACGCCACCGTGTGGCTCGATAACGAACCTTGGGTGTGACATTATAAGAGAACAAATTTAATTTTGCGAAACAAATTTCCTATAATATTTTCGAAACAACTTTCCTTTCTCAGGTTCTTGACATCCGTGCGATAAAGCGGTGGTCGGCAGTTCCGTTTACCTTTACCAAATAGTATAAAAGATAATAGTGGAAACTCCTCGAATATTTTGGTGACAGTAAAGCAGCTCTCTCCTGCGGTTCGAGGTGTAAACTACAGTGCAAGAATTCGTGTGTGCCAACTTACAAGGTGAGAAAGTCAAGTTTGTTCATAGTTTTCTGAGAGATAATTTGGTAGAAGAATATGTGTGTAGATATTATTTATTTGATGCCCTGCCGCAAGTACTTTAATGTGCAAATTAAAACCGATGATAATGAAAAATGACAGAACAAAACTGTGAAATCAAATAATGTTTAAAAAAACTAGAGGTACTACCGCAGCACATAACCTAAAAATTTAAATATGCATACATTTGAAACTCCCAAAGCCTCGGGTTCATTCAGATTGATTAGGGAATATCAGTTTTGAAGAAACGAACGGTTTAGGCAAATGGACGTTATACAGACGGACAGACAGACTTTTGCTCAATAGATTTTTCGGTATCAGTGACCCTCAAAACATAGATTCTGGCTACACCATGTGTTAGAGAAATATTTTCTTCCTTTAGAAACGGGATTTATCCACTTTTTCGTTACCAAGAGTTTCTCTGCAGAGCATATTATTTTTCTCCCATTCTTATAAAATGTATCTTTGTTCTCCCGCATTCTAGCTTCTGCCTTTCATGTTAACAAAAGTCATAATGATATTGATTACAGGTTTTTAGAAGTATCTGAAGATGTGCATTTTATGAGAAAATAATATTGATAAACATAGAGCAAAGAATAAAATATCTCCATTCTCTACCTTACAAAGTAATGTCAAAATGGTACACATGGTCGTATTCTATTGGCACATTTACGCCTGTCTTGTAGTGTACACCTCAAGCCGCTAGGGGCAGCACAATCACTTGTCGCTTGTGCCGCCCATGCTGATTTGCCCGAGTTTCCACTATTATCTTTTATACTATTTGCCTTTACCTCCCCCCTCCCCCAGTTCTCTCGCTGCGATGGGCTGAATGTGTGATGACGCAATCATTCGAGCCGCAAAATCTAATACGTCATCATTTGTGTCGCAAAATTATGAAAGATTTCTTGCAACAGAGAAGGTCGTTTATAATGCTGGAATAAAAAAACATCTTTGTTGCATTTATTACAGTGCGTATTTACTCGTTCAGATAGCCAACTGAAAATTAAAAAAAAAAAAACTCTCAGCTTTTAGGTGGACCACGCAGACACGCTGCATACCAATGCTCAATTGCAAACAAATTACAATCATAAAAGTTTGTAAAATAGTAATAATAATAATTATAATAATAATAGTAATAATAATAGTATTAAAGTTTGTAATAATTGTAATAATACTATCATAAAAGTAGAAAAGCTACACAATATTGCAGTACCAATTAAAAAAGTTGCACTTTTAAACATCTGGCTAAAATTATCTTGTAATATTGCAAAGAAAAATAGGAAAGGCAAGAGCGGAGAGAGGGAAAGCGAAGAGAAGAAAGGAGAGGTGGAGAAAGGGTGGAATCCGGAATGAAAATGAGAACAGTTAGTAGCAGGAGTGGATGGCGCCAATGTTTTGGTGAAAAAAACAGAGGGTGGGTCACAGACGAGCTTCTCAAGCTCTCTTGTATTCTTCCTGCTGTTACTCTTCCATTTCAATTCAAATTTCCAATCAACATTTAAATTAAGTTTTACTTCTATTGTAATCTACCGGTTTAAGTGTTCGACCGCCTGAAGTTTATGAGTAATGAAGTCCTGCATAAAAGTCTCCGATCCTTCCAAAATTGTCTTCGGAGTGAGGGTGATGTTAAAGTGAATGGTTGATGTGGAATCGAAGGTGTAAAATAAAAAGGAGATTAACGTTAAAATGAACGCCTGGGCAAACGAAGAGAACATGTATGATCAAAACTTCAAAACGTCAGTAGTAGAGCATGAATAAAATCCATAAAATTATTCACTTCTAAACAAAAATAGGATTCTTAAATATGCTACGAACATATTTTTATACAAGTTGTGAAGCCATTTTTCGCCAATTAAAATATGTTTTTCCGTAATATTATTATTATTATTATTATTATTATTATTAATTCTAAACAATGCATTAAAAATACAATATTATTCCTAGTAAAAAAGGTACTACATTTTCCCGTTTCTAGAATTTAAGAGTAGTGAGTATCAATTTTTGTATAACTAGTGATTTTAAAAATGCAACGTAGATGACAGTATTTGCCCAGAAGTTTTTCTAATTTATTTATATATTATTGTAAGTGGTTTTCCAAAACTAAGTTCATAGCCAACTGTATTATTTTAGACCTTTTTTTATTCAGTATATGTTTAAAATGATGATCTTCTTTATGGCATAAATTTGTGATCTCGAATATCATTGATACTTCACATTGTCTTCACATCAAGAATGTAGATCTCAAAAGTCATTTTGTAAAAAATCTTTCAGACACTTCTGTTTACCGTTTTTTTTATTTTCCGTGTTTGTGAACTACAAATTATCCTGCAATACGCTCAGAAGTTCTAATAATTAGAACATTCTCTTTAAAAGTAGTTTTAATTGAATTTGAATTTCTTTTCTTGTCCGACCGAAATCTTATCTTTGAACTTTCTATACGAGCGACAGACACCACAAAACTCTGCCAGCCATGCATCGCGAGCTCATGGGTTTACGAACGAGGTAGACCAAGAAAGTTCTCTTTAGAAAAAGAACTTTTCTCATCTTGTGACCATCTCCGCGGATCCATATTGAAGTACGGCAGCGTGTAAGGTGGGGGATTATGCATGAGACGATGGGTGATGTGGTATGGCGACAGGAGTAAAGAAGGGTTAATCATAAAAAGAAGTAAAACGGAAAACAAATCTAGTTGCAGGAACGACTAGGGAACAAAGTGGAATGAAGCATCTAAGATGGAACGTCTTGGAAATTGAAGGCGAATTAACATAAATTACAATTAGAAACCAAAGATAAGTTGGATCTTGAAAGAATATAGGAAGAGAAGGGCAGAAATACAAAAAAGTAATAGAAGAGAGAATAAAGATCGAGGATGTTATTACGTAGGAAGAAAAGAGTAGAAATATATACAGCAAATAGAAGAAGAGAGAATAAGGACCGGGATGCTATTACGGGTGGAGAAAACTGTGGAAACTGAATTTGGGGTTTCCAAAAGGAAGGGAGAAGAGATCCGGCATGGGCGACGGAAGGCAATGGGATGACGCGCGACGTGTACGAAAGGTACGAAAGGCGGGTATATTGGGCGACGTGTCTGAAGGGCAGAGGGGATGTTGGACGACGTGTTTGAAGGAAGGGTGGTGGGGATAAATGTCGAAGGAGATGAAGGGAAACCAGTCGAAATGTGCGGATGAAGGGTGGCGAGAATGAAGAGCGGCGGGAATGAATGGCTGCGGGCATGAATGGTGGCGGGGATGAAAAAACCCGGGAGGATAAGAAAAATGGCAGGGATGAAAGCGGTGGACCTAAAGGGTAGTGAATATGTAGAACGTTGGTGTTGAAGAGCAGGAGTGTGATTGGCAATGAAAATGTCGGGTGATGGGAGTGGCTATGTGTGTTAGAAGACCACGATGAAGTGGAATGACGTCAATATTTAAATTAGGTAACGGGCAGAGAGGCCATGGAAACATCTTTAAAAGTGGAGGACAGAGGAAAAAAGTAGGATTCCTGGCAGCGTGGGCGTCCCGGAGCAGAAGCAACGCGCGGCCCGTAGTCCCAGGGGGGCCGCAGGTGGCGGCGCGGTGCAGACAACGGGCGAATGGGCCAGGAGCGGGGCGGCCGGGGCGGGCAGCGCGGGCGCGGCCTGCTCTGCCACACTGACGTCAGGAGCTTTTTGTTTTCCGAGGCGGCGGGCGGGCGTCTGACGCCTATCGACACGAGAGCCCAAGGTCGGCGGCTGCTCGCAACCTCTCACCAGCGTCGCCGGCTGCCCGAGCCGCACGCTTCTCGCTCGCTGCGTCCGACGCCGCGGGTGGGCTGCTGGCGCGGCTGGCGGTTGCTCGTCGGGATTCCTCACGACCTCAACACGTGTACACGACGCGTGCGATGAGGCGGCTGGCCCTTTCGGAGCATGAGAAGATTTCTGTTAACTTCTCATTTAAAACTTTTAAAAGAAATTATTTATTGAAGATCGCCTAACAGCTAGGTCATTGGCGACCACAGTTACAGAAATACAATGTAGTACAAAATATACAAAGTTACAAATTACATGGGATACACAACCATTAGAAATAAATCATTGATAGAGTACTTGTACATCCGGTTCACAGTATATAATGTATTGCTTAATACAATTTACCAGATTGAATTTCGTAAGGACGTACACATAATCTTAATGTATGCTGAGTGAGAGTTGAATATGCAATGAAGATCATGATTAATATTAAGATTTGCTCTTATATTCGTCATTGCAGAGCAATCAACAATAAGGTGTTTAGTGGATATTGGAAGGCAGCAATTTGGGCAAGGATCAGGAATAGTTTCTTAATCACGTAGCTAATTGAGCTTAAAAATGACCTATACGCAGTCTCGTTACGTATAAGCACTTGATGTTTATAAACATTTAAAAATTTGTTCATTGATTGAATGACTAATTACACTGACCTGCGAATTTAAACCTTTTCGATCATTTCATAACTCTTCAGCACTGATCTTTAATATTTCTGACATGCTGATTCCGGAACTACTCAGTTTTTCCTCTATCACATCAGGTTTTTTCGCAAAAATCAAAATGAAAATACGGAAATATGAGATACGCGAACAGTCAAGATTACAATTAATTTATCATCACATGTAAGGAATGCTTCTTTCTCATTGTTTAACTACACGTTTACTATATTGTTCGATTCCATTGCGGGTTCACGGGTTTTGGTCCAAAATACAAATAATTAATACATGTAATAAGCTATTTCAGTTTGCCGACGTTCGGAATTTATTATTGCTCCATCTTCAGGGCTTGCTGTGCATGAGAAGTTAAGTAGATATTATGAAGGTCTACTTAACTTCCCACGCACAGCAAGCCCTGAAGATGGAGCAATAATAAACTCCGAAACATTGGCAAACTGAAATAGCTATTATTTTGGACCAAAACCCGTGAACCCGCAATGGAATCGTCTAAAGAAAATGGTCATGAAATACAGCAGAGCTACTATATTACTACTTATGAACATAAAGGGAAAGTATTAAATTGCGTTTACAGATTTTAAGAAAACAGAGTCAAATGGACAAAATCTCTCAAAATGTATTGAGAAAGACCACGTTTCAATTTTATAACGTCTTAACATAGTTTCAGAAACTTCTTTGTCTTTTCGCGTGTGAGATGTAGTTGGATCTTCCTTCTTTAATAACCAACAGTAATCTGCAAGCATGTTTTGTTTCATTTCCCTCGATATTTGCGTTCCAATTCCTTTGTTCCAATCTTTCTCTTTGATCTTCACTCAGCATTCCTAGATTTCAGATGAATATTCTCAGGGAAATAGCCCAGATGTGAATGTAACATTTAAACTTTTATGCTACTCTCTTTAGAAAAGATGGGTGACAATTCTTGTTCGCGATATCCGTACCAATATTATGTCGTCTCTGGTGCCAACATGTTCTATTCACGAAGTCTAAACCCGAGTATCTAGGAAGATTTCTTTCTAGAGCCAAAGTCTTGTATAAAATCATTTAATTCAATGTTCTTCAAACGTTTAGGTTCCTTTTCAACATCTTCAATAGAGAAATCACAATTAGAAATAAGCTCGCCCATTTCTGCGTCATATACAGATTCACAAGAGAGACAGGCCTTGCAAATTTTCCGGATGCTGTGGGACTGGTACATCAGGACATGAGGAACAGGCGGAAATACAGATGAAATATTGTTTGAATACACAATAATACTTTTGGGGATTGCTGTTAAATCCTTTTACATTCACAGAACATATGTATCACTCAGTACTGTGCTCTGAAGTTTGCTACATCATTAAAATTCCGAATGGCAACGCTGTTTCACTCACCGTTCATCCATTGCCGTAACGGCTCTATCCACGTTCTATAGGTCATTTGTTGGGCCCATGCTTGTACTTGGTCGCTTAGTTTAATGCCAAAATAATCATAGTAGCCCTTTCTCACGAAACTCAGTTATTTTGCGCTGCAGTTTTATCGACACGAAACTTCCACACACATAGCGGAATGAATCTGGACTGTTCTTGCAACCACGACGTCAGGACGTTGATATAATTTCAATAAAAATATAATCTTCTGTATTGAAATACGTGTTAAACATCGTATGTCACTTACTATAGAACACTTATTAAGACAAAAAATATCTTTTTATTAGCAAGCGACATGCAGCTCAGAATAGCAGACAAGCCACAACAAAATTTCTCCACCCAGTAACACTTGCTCCAATTTACCGAGTTGCCGGCTCTAAACTCAAGCGATTTATGGAGGGTTTGTCAGATGGCTGCAGGACACTGAATTAATAAATTAATCTAGAAATCTTAATTAAGAAACTCGTAAGAAAGTGCAATGTAAGAAGTGCTTATTAAATGAATGATATAAGAACGTAATATAAGATTAAAACAAAACGTGACGGTGACTTGGGAAAAATAACGTCAGATCCTGATTCAGGGTTACGAAAGTAATCCTAATAAAGCAATACATGATGGCAGCAATAAAACCATCGCTGGCCAGTGTTATTCGTGTTTGCGGGAGCGTCAACTGTTATGCACCGTAAGCGTAGTACATGTTTTATGACGGGATGTGTCAGCGATCTTTCCCCGCTGGATGGCGATATCAGTGCCCTCTTACACATAGGCTTGTGGGGATTTCCCCTACCAGGTATCTCCGAATAACGGGGCACACCCCAATCGGGACAAGTTCTAAACTCCCTACTGGCCTCCCGACATGTGTGGTAGTGTAATGAATGCAAGTGTAAGGATGTGTAACTAAGGGGTGAGGGGAGGACGAGAGAAGGGGAAGGAAAGATCGCGCGCGGCTCGTTTGTTAGGGTATTGCTCCGAAATTGTTTGTTTAGATTGGAGAAGCCACGGAAATCTACCGATGGGCACCACTTGCCGTAAAATTCTCCCCCTGTTAGAGGATGAATTCGACCTATCAAGCTAGGGTCGACAATCCTGCCTCCGTCGGGACTCGTACATAGGAACTCCAGTCAGAGGCTCTGCAGTGGCATCAACTGATGTCCTGAGCCACCTAACCCGTTGTTTTGTTGGTAATTAAACATAGGAAACGTTAACTTACTTACATAAGCCAGTTTGGGGACCTTCGATAAAGATCGGCTTCAATAATGTAAATAATCAAGTTCTAAGAAAAAAATTAAATACTAATGTAGTGGGGTACCAGCCACTGTACATTAAACATGTCATCAGCAAAACTAAACATAATGATTTTTAATTTTTCTAACCTAATATTAAGGGGTTGGAATATACAAACTGAAATAAAATTTCAGAACAAATGTTTTTATCAGCCTAATATCAATATGTATAAAATACATTTAATAATGGAATCTACAGTAAATTGTGGAGATAACTGTAAACCAAAATCCTAACGTACCTTAAACATCATTAAATTTTTCAAGGCCAATCAGAGAGGATGAAAATGCCGGAAAGTATGATGAAATATTGTATAGAAATGCAAATTGAATTGCGACTAAGAAATTCTGTACTTCCAACGTGCATTGAACTGAAAGTGGTGAAATCTAATTTGAATGGAAATGGAAAAGAGTGCAAACATTTTCATACAAAATAGTTCTTCAAAAAATACTTAAAATTTACTATACACTTTTACACTTTTAAACTTTGTATTTAGTGAAAAAACTGCTCCATAGAGAAACAAAACGTTACCACACTTATCAATACTGTGTAATTTCCATGTACAAAATAAATAGAAGTCTAAACCTCTCAGTCAAAAAGGAAATATTTCACAAAACCTTCACTCCTAAACATTTTCATAGTTATAAAGCCACGAGATGAAATTTAAAATGTTGCCTCGTAGAAAAAATATTACCTAACTTTTGCTGTTGAAGACAGGCATCACGTAAGTGATATCCGAGAACGTTGTGGCTGGAAATGACATCTTCATTTCACAGGGGGAAATGTTATCAGCGTTCTTACGGATGTGAGGAATCTTCTAAAGGAAAGACCGTCAGTAGAAGGAAAAAGTTGTGCCAATGAGACGAGTTTTGAAGAATGTCTTGCATTCACTTCCCAGAAAATTACTGAAATACTCTCGGATTCATGGCACACACAACTCAAGTACATCACCTGCTACAATTGCTCAGAGGCAACACCGTTGTCTTAGCAGTATCGTTGACCGGGGGTCTAGGATTCGAGTATCGAATGTTGGCTATTTTCAACACTATATAGTTGGGAAAATTGTCTGGAGGAAAATTTCACTTTCCTTCATTTTTCTGGATGCAAATTTCATCAGTCGGCTGCTTGATCGCTAATTTTCCGTGATTTAAGAATCAATCTGTTTGACAAGTAAATGTCGGAGAATAGTCAACAAAATGGACCACATATGAAACACTAGCGTGCGTTCTTACCATCCTTACATTTGTACCTCTTCTCCTTGACACATACACTTGTACTCATACACTATCACAATGGAGGACAGTCAGAAGGCTTAGAGCGTATTCCGCCTGGGGCAGAGCCCCGCTGGCTCTGATTGAGAAAGAAAAAAAACGCTAGCCGACATGTAGATAACGCTAGCGACATGCAGATAAGATCTCTTTTTCTCCCATGATAAAATATGCACTACACTATCGCACATTGGGAGATCAGTCGGGGGCTATGAGCTTGTCCCTTGTGTAAGAAATGTTAGAATGTAAAACATTAGTGTGTGATCTCATGTAATATTTTCAGTTCTACTAGATAATTCTCATTTCAAAGACCCTTATTGACGGAGGGATCTGTCACATCAGTGAAGCATGCATATTAGACAGGAGTGAACAGTTTACGGGCGACTTAGTCTTCCGGTGCTTAGAGAGATTCGGCGGAAAGCGGTTTAACGGCTCTCCTCAAATCGATGGAACCGGAGGGGATGGAATCGATGAATCGGACTGTGATGACCGTCACGGCGTAAGCATCGTCCCTTGGCTGTTCGAGTTAGGCAACAGGTAATTTCTTTTCCAGGTAGCCATCCAGGTACCCATTACAACTTCTGTATTCAACGACCATCTTATGACGTAGACGTTTGTTAAGATGAATATATTTTGTTTTCACTCTGCAGGGCAGAGTGAATTCTCTTTCAGCTTGAATTCATTTTTTAGTTCTATCTCCCAACTCGTTTTCTACTCCGTGGCATTAACGACCCCTTAATCTCCAGACATTTTCTCATTTCCAAACACCCGTGGCCGCCCCGCTAAATGCTGGATGTCTACCCCAAAAATAATGCAAAACACAGACCCCGACGTGACTCGACAATGTCACAGCATCTGCACAATAGTACAGGGAAGATACTAACGCATAATTGCTGTTCTGCGAACCACGTGAAGACGGCGCGCTGCAGAAGGGATTCAGACGCCCACAAAGAGACGTCTGCAGTGGCGGAACGTTTGTGTGATGGCAAGGTACACAACCAACTGACTCGCGTACGCCCGCTACCCACCGGCGTTGTATGTATTCGCGGCTTGATTAGTGCGAATCGCAAAGCGCGTGAGGCAGTCTTACAGGTGCCCTCGCGGACAGAAACAAAGCAGGCGAGGATATGAAAGGCTTCTACCGCGCTTTGTTGTCTTTTTTTTCATACAGATACACATGTGTAGTTGAAAAGTGCTGTCATGTGGCGCAATAATCAAAGTACACACACACACACACACCGATATATATATATATATATATATATATATATATATATATATATATAAATGTGTGTATATATGCCATTGACCGATTGATAACAGGTGAACAATTCGAATTGAAGATTATCCAATGGAAAATAAGGCTACTTCTGAAGTTTGCTCAGGGGCAGCATTCATTCATAATAAAATTCATTCTTGCCTTCATTCAATTCATGCCTTTACTAAGAAAGGAAAATGTATTACAATTTAAAATAAGATGACAATGTCAGGCACATTTTAGATAATTTAAAAGAAGGCCTCGATTAAGGACTGCTTCTGGTTTTCCGTGAAGATACCATTAATATAAATCTCGTAATCATGTTTCTGAAAATAGACTGATCTCCTCTGAAGATCGCATTGCAATATTTTCAATGTCTCATTTCAGCCGTAATTGGAGACCGAACCGTTTTCACAACAGCGTCGTAACTTTCCTTTCCACTCGCTCCTGCTGCCACTTGTGAGCGACAGAAGTAACGATTTTACATCTGTCGTCTTCTGTTTGTCCAGCACATGTGACGACGTTCTCACCCACAGTCATCCATTCCAAAATTATTTTTCCGTTGTGTTCGGTGGTTGAATGCACTGGATTTCTTCACGCCAACAGCTAATAGTATTTGCATGGTCTTTGAGTTGCGGATCCATGTGGGCTCAAAACTGTCCTCGAAATGTATTTCATAATAATGATAACACAAAACAAATTTTGATTACAATAAACGACGTTTTCTTAATGTTGTAATATCAGTCTGGGTTTGATATCATTAGAACGATATTAGCTGAAAGACAACAATAACAATGATTTATCAAGCGGCATTCATTCATACAAAAGTAAGTTTCAAAAAGGATTGCGAATTAAGAATTTGTAGATTATTTTAAGGAAAGTGCATAACGGAATAACATAAATGAGCATTTGTTCGAAAAGTAAAGGCATAAAATGTGTGTCAAATTCATGATATTAATACTTGATTTCCGTCTTTAATAAAAGCTTCACATATATATCTGGATTTCGAGTATACCTCGGATACAGTACGTTCTAGTCCCTTAAAATGTGGAAAATGGAATCTCTAGAAGGCTCGAGTTATGTTTCTGAAAACATACGCTACAAAATGAGATATTTTTGGGCTTTTATTACATTTTGGAAGGTTAGCTTGCCAGCTTATTATTCTAGATAATCAACCTTTATAATTTAGTCCTTCAGGAGAGCCGCAGCACGATCAAGAGAGCCGCTGCACGATCTAGAGCCCGCAGGGTTCAGGAAAAAAAAACCGACTTAAAAATCATTTCTGGATTTTGAGTTGAACATGAGCGGAACATGCGGCAAATATGTTGGAAACATTCGGCAAACGCATGCAAGCAAGTAAGAAACGGGGTGGAACATGTGGGAGATAATGCGGTGAACATGTACGGAACATGCGGGGAAAATAGATAAACGTGCAGGGAATATGCAAAGAACATGCTGAGAGGTTGTGCAGCCACATGTCGGAAACATGCTGGGCACGACGTGGAAAGCAAGCGGAGATGATGCAAGCGAGGAATCACATTGATAGAGGACGTATTTATTTTTTAAATCTATATAGAAAAGCATTTCATTATATTATTGGCGGTTAAGCTCTTCTGGTCACTGTGATTCTCGTCAGAGCAGAATCTCGATTCTTGCACACAATTAAATTGACAATTTTATATTATGTAGAATTTAATTTCACGAATTTATGCATTTCTGTTTGTTAATTGACACTTAGCAGTTTTGAATGCTTATTCATAAACAATATCTCATCAATCATTCTGTATCACAGTCCAATGCAGTAGTTCAATTCAAAGCTGGTTTCCAATACAACGCTATTTTTACTTTTAAAACAAATATTTGTAAGTGCGCAATATTTGCAAAGGTCAACTAATTGAGTGTCTGCAGTTTTAAGAATAAATTTGTCATGTAGTCCAGAGGCACTAAAGATGAATAGACTTAGGAAGATCTATCGTTCTTTAAATCCTGTTTTACGCTCCTGAAGATAGTTTCCTTATTTAAGGCAACGCTTTATAATCATTTGCTTCAGAAGAATGCAATTTAATATCAAGGTATGAACATTTTCATTTGCGTTTAAAGTGAATCACATTTCTTTGAAAGGTATTGTAATACGAAACTCAAAATCTAATTTAATTTCTTCTTGAGAGCCGCACGGTATTTGTTGATATTGGATAAAATAATGCATCATTATATGATTCAGAGAAAAAAATGTGTGAATGATGAAGATTTATAAATAACGACTATTTTGACTGTATTTAGGCTGTGTCAATTCGTTATTGTAAATATATAACATCAATGTTATTTCTGAGAAGTCTTGCTTAAGTCATAATGAGAAGAGCACTTGTCAGTGAAATGTAATGTACTAGTAGTCATCTCGGGCCTTGGGTCCCTTTTTCAATCTCAAATACTGTTTTTTTTCTGATTTGTTCCATTTGGTCTACAACATTTCTTATATATATAACACCGAGTTTTTTAAGTACAGCTTAATATGTCTGCTTTGTAGCTGGTATTTCGATTATTTATTGTAAGCGCTAAAAATGCTTCCATCAAAAGGGATCTAGAAGTCTCTCTTGTACTCTAGTCAAAACAATGAACCTCCACCCAAATGGATTCACGTCGTCTCTTCTTCCTTCACTGGAAGGAGTTTGCTTCCATAGAGATAGCAGAGGCCCTCAAAACGAAATGCAGCTTGTCAGTTTTAATTAAATTTAATTTAAAATTTAATTAACTCAGTATTTCAGGTTAGGAATATAATGCTTCTACTTGTCTTATTTTGGTGTTGTGTGCACAAGAGGAAGTTTCGTATATCGTTAACTCGTTTTCTAAAAAAAATGTGCACTTTTTGCAGGAAAGGCGATTCTGGGATTACGCTACACATTTCAATCCGTGCTTGGTGTTTTTATTAATAAAGTATGAAGAGCATCAATCACGCATTACGTGTTGAAAAATAGGAATATTTTGAATACAAGGTTGCAGACGTTATTACTCTTAGTTTTCTATGTTTTACAGTATGATCAGACGATATTAATATTCTCTCTCTACATGTATTGCGGTAAGGATAGATGACTATTTTTGGCAATTTATAAGAAATCATTGACACAAACCCTGTACGTGTTGTACTGCTGGATAGGGAATCACTCCCAAGATCCACATTTAACAAATTTATGACATACAACTGGAGTTTGCAGATTATCACAAAACATATTTCTGCGACACACATTATAATAAGTAATCACGCATAGCTTGGAAACGACCCAGGGGAACACAAGTTTTGTAAGGCCAGGTGAGGTGTATGAGGTACAAGTTATGAGGGACATTTTGAGACAGATATTCGTAAGAAAATATGAGATATGTGGGAGCAGGTGGGAGCATATGGGAAAATTACAGATATGGGCGGGGCTCGAATTGTTTGTTAAACTGTATTCTACAAAATTATATCTTTTTGAATTTTTGAATGGTTGGTCGTTCGAAGATGGATTTTACTGCGAAGAATTTTTTTATTTTTAAAACAATTTTTTACAAAGTAAGAGTTTTTACCCAGGTCCAACTAGTGTCATTTAATATTTTAACTTTTCACTATGCATTATATAGCATCCCCACCTTTCCTCATCCCATCCTGCTTTGCTCTGTTCTAGCCCCTAAAGCCCAGAGCTTTTTCACTTATTTTCTACGTAAAATAATTAACAAATCTAAACCAAAATAAAAATAATAGTAAATTATGAATCAATGATATAAGATGTGTGTTAATACACGAGTGTGATATTACGATACGAGCGAGCGACGACGAGGACGAACGTCCTTTTTGTTTTTTCTCTTATTTTTGGAGGTGCCAACTCAACCTCTGATTCTCAACATCTGAGACATTTTAAACTAAAGAGTTGGTCGGTTTTTAAAGCCACATGGCAGCAACATATAACACAAAATGACCTGCATTCTTGCCCCACCCCCACCGCACCAACGGCAGCAGTAGCAGTAGTGGAGCAGCACCTACTTCACAGGCGCCACATTTGCCCCGCATGCAGCAGCACAGCATAAAAACTGGTTGTGCATGAATAATTAATAAATGTTGTATTTGTTTGTTCAACTTTTAACTTGTTTTTTTAACTCTTATCTTCTTTAACTTTTAACTTTTTAAACTTAACGTTAGTCAAATTTTCCCTCTGCTACTACCACTGGGCTAGTCAAATAGGATCAAAAAGTAAATACGATCCAATTTATTGGAAATATTATTGCACATAAAATTACTATTAACAAAAGAAATTAAAACTGACAAACATAATATAATAATAAAAAATGCAATTTTAATGCACACAATCGAACGAAACATTTACTAGAACGATTTTCAATGACTAATGAAGTGTCAATACTTGGTGGTTAACTTCTCTGTGATTGGTCAAGAACCTATACCATAAAGAAATATGTATCGTAATGAGTATCATTCTGCAAAGGGTTGCAGTCATCAAATGGCAGAATTATACAATGGGAGGAGAAAATACTTTCATTTTTAAATATGATTGAAATAAGGCTTTAATCACACTCTATGTTAAAATATGTCTTTATTCCTCCAGGGATTAAAGTGACACTTAATTTCTCCGTGATTAAAGTAATCTCCTCCACCAGCGACACCAACAGTCATTACTATCTGAGGAAAAAAGAGAGTTTGGATATACCATTAGTTTCAGAGAATACATACATGTAACTTAAAAACTAACATTCAATAATACATACTGATTGTCACAAAATTCTTTAACAAATCTGTAAAATTCAATTAGTCTTAGTTGTTTTGGGTAGTAGCCTTTCCCATGTCTCTAAAAATATCAATATTAATTCAAGCGTAAAATACGCATCGTCAACAATTTTTCCTATAGATATACGTACGTACTTAGAGATATCAACATTTTCTTTGACACGTAATGTTGCCCTCGCCACTGAATAATACCTCGAAAACTATGAAGACTTCTGTTTTTGATTTATTGTTAAAATACGAAAGTGCAATATCTTCTGAAACTTTTCTTACTTTCCTGTCATTTCTACATTTGCAGAAACATTCGTTCTCTTTTTCGTAGACATGCCTTATATTCGTAGAGTTTTTTTAGGGAATAATTTTGAAACATTACTCTCTGCTTCTTTCAAGATATCGTTAGGAATTTCTAGATATTGACCTTCAGAGTCTAAATAAAATGCAGAATGCAAGCCAGCTGAAATAACAGCCACCTAAAATGACACCCAGAAGGATTCACGCCCTATGCTGTACTGCTTCGTTCTTCGTGGCATGGATGGGCACATGAAGAAATATTGTTTAAAAATAAAGTTTTATATATGACTTAGGGTTTATCTCAGCTTTATCCACTTGGGAGAATTATGTCCCTCGCGCTGCTGCGTTCGTGACACATCTGTTCTCCCTCGTGAATAAAGCTCTACTTAAACCCCTTTTTACACAAATAACTATTACTCACGTCTGCGATGTTTGTGAAGTTTTATATATCTTGCCAATAGATTCATTGAATTGTTACATGGTAAAACAAACTTTCAAACTGATACTTGTAACATCTGCAACAACTCCAGAGCTTACACTTTGAGAAAAGCATTGAGTATTCGAACTTTGAGAATTTATAATATCTAAAACCACCTTTTTACTGATATTTTCAACAACCTCGAAAATGGACATCGTTTAGGTATACAGGGTGAGTCACGTAACTTTAGCACTCCTGTAACTTTTGAACGGTTGAAATTATTGCAATGCAGTTTTCACGAAAGTGCATGAGGGAAAGGGGCTAATTGATACGTGCATTAATTTCTATTTTATCACTGTATTTTACGAGATTTTTTAGGTAACTTTGTTTTTTCAAATGGAACTATACATATTTTTTCAGTCCACCATGACGAGCGTAAAAAGACGAATCCAATGATGTACATATTGTCATATGTTAGATAAGGATTTTTTTGATTAATTTTGATTTTTGCGACCGGGGTTTAACGGACGTTTTGAATAGTCCACCACACAAGGTCATGCAGCGCTCCACCAGCACACGTGCGCCCGGCGAAGGGAAGGGAAGGGAGGGATCTTATTTGAAAATACGAAACAAATTATTCCAAGTATTCACAAAACCATTGCAGTTTTTTCCTGAACTGTGCTTTCCATCCTTCTGCATTTTCACATTTTCGTCTTTCTTTGATTGAAGGAATTAAGGATGGAAAATAAGAATTTGTCATAAGTTTGTATTGTAATAAAATTGTTTATAACTTCAACTCCATTTAATGGGATTTCATAAGATACGTAGTAATGGGATCTTGAACAAAGCACAATAAGAATAAATAATTAAAACTGTACAAAAATATATTGTATATTTTGAGCAAACAATTTCAATGTTAATACGAATATAATAATAACTTAGGGATAGAAATAATCTTATTTCAATAAATACTACTTAAGACAAATCCGTATTTTCAATCCCTAAGAAACCCAAATTACTGAAAATGGATTAAGATGAAAAGGAGAGTTCAGGAAAAAGTGCAACAGTTTTGTGAATATTTTTCGTATCCTCAAGTACTTAAATCCCTTCCCTTCCCCGACCCCGCGTTTGCTAGGGGAGCGCTGCGTGACCTTGTGGGGCTGACAGTTACAATGAAAATATCCGTTAAACACTAGTCGCAAAAAAATCACAATTACTCAAAAAAATGCTTATCTAACATATGACAATATTTATATCTTTGGATTCGTCTTTTTACGCTTGTCATGATAGACTGAAAAAATATGTATAGTCCCATTTGAAAAAACAAAATTACCTCAAATATCTCGTAAAATAAAAGTGATAAAAGAGAAATCAATACACATATCAATTAGCCCCATTTCTTCATTCACTTCCGTGAAAACGGCATTGCAATATCTTCAACCGTTCAAAAGTTACAGGAGGTGCTAAAGTTACGTGACTCACCCTGTATATTCAATTTCAGAGAATACCAATTTCTCTTTGATTTTTTTTATCTCTAACACACTTTATTGCCAAACGTACTGTAATCAAAACAAAAATAATTATTTCGCCATCGAAAGATACACTACACTTTCCAGAATCATAAAGCACACTTTCCTCTAGAAACCAATTAATCTATAAGATTTAGCATCAACACATATTATTCATAATAAAGTTCCACCTTCGCTCGTGCAAACCACGAAAAGAACATCAGAAGAATAAGAACCATGCTTAATTTACGACAACTAAGCCAAGAATAATTTCACACAGAATAAAACAATCATGGCATTTCTGCATTTTTATTAAACGAAAACATCTATTTACAAATTATCTTCATGAACATAATTACAAATGTGTTAAATCGTCCATAAGCAATAAGTAATTTACATATTCTTGATTCACGAGTTGATTCGTAAAATAAACATCCAGTCGCCAGGGGTCATAATCGTTTTCAATAGTTGTTTAATTACAATTTGTAGTACTAATATTAGTCATATATTCTTCTGTTACACATTATACGTCTACAAAATATTTTAGGACAACGCTTTCGCATTTTATTTCTCTGGAACGACTTGTTTAATATTTTGATTTTAATAACGGTCAAGATAGAATGATATAGGATACCTTCTATAGAACTTAATAACAATTTTGTATTTTTTAAATGCATTTTGGGGTCATATTTTGAATAGCAACTACAATATTTTTCATTTTTGATCACCTACAAGTATTCGTGCGAAACTTGGAAGCAATCATTACGACGGTATTAATAATGTCAGATACAGATGTACACAATTTAACTTTTTTATATTTCAGTTTATCTCAACTGGCTCTCAATCAAACTCCTATATTATCGCTTTTCGAAACGGTACTCTAGAACTGTTTAGTACGAAATAATTTATTGATACTCATAACACGTGTCAAATAACAATTTTTTCCAGTGGCTTAATTTCGAGCTGATCCTTCTCTTTTACT
>JAHLJT010002406.1:61120836-61141229 GCA_031308135.1 Acheta domesticus
AACCCGCATTCTCTTTTACCAACAACCGACCGCATTCTCAGCGTTCGATTACAGCTGAAAACGGCGGAATCTGCGCCGCCACTTGGGGACCGCAGCGCGACGCATCTGCCGACACGGAGTACATTATCCCGCAAACCGCGTTCTCATTACGCGATCCCTCGAGTTTATTTACACACACTCTCACCGATCGCGGCGAAAACACGCCGCTAATCGGACACATTCCGCCAAGGAATAACCGTCCCGCCCTGTCGTTCGCACGCGCGCGCGCGTGAGAGGGGGTGGGGGTGGGGGAAGCGCGCGTGTTTTCGCAGCATCAAATTCGAACCGCGGGCGCAGATCAGAACAGCTCGTTAGCGGGCGGCGCGCCGGCCGTTGATTGGGTCCGCGTTAAGCACTGCCTCGACTAAGCACTGCGCGCTGCGGCGAGGACGCCTCCGTCCGTGGGCCGGGGGCTCGGGTCGCGCGGCCCAGTCGTTATCGCGCCCGTTATTAGCGGAGAAGTGCCGCAGTGGATGACGGCGGGGGGCGGGGATCTGCAAGGGAAGGACGGTGGACGCAGTCTGAAGTGGTGGTGGGGGGGATGGATTGTGTGGGAGACGGTAGGAGAGTGGGAAGAAGGTAATTGGTTTGGAGGATGAGGGACTCCGGATTGGTAACGGCGGTGGCGGCAATCCGTAAGGAAGAGGCGATGGCGGTACGTGGTGAAGGCTAGATTTGCTGGCGGGTGTTTGGCGTTTGACGTCTGCAGGGAGGCGATAATTAGTCAAGACAAAGAAGTGAATGGATGACGTTGGCGGTGGTCGAGAAAGAGGAGGTGGCGAGGAGATTCTATTTGGGGAAGGTCATTGTTAGGAAGAAGAGATGATGCTGGTGGATGATGGCATACGTGACGGTCCGTAAGAAAGGGATATCTGAGGTGGAAATATCAGGCGGCGAAGGCTAGGGTTTTTGGTGGGTGGATTACGGCAGCTTGTCTTGTGCACTGAAGCGAGAAAAGGTCAGAAAGAAAACGAAATGAGAGTGGATGAAGACATTGCTGTTGATGGCGGGAATGGAGTGGATATTGTTTTGTCAGGTTCTGGTGGAAGTTGCTGTATGGAGCAGGGAAGGGGACCTATGTAGGGAAGGTTTCAGGTGAGAAGGAAGGAGTGAAAGAAGAGAATGATGGGAGAAAAGGCTGTTCGGCCGAATGATGGGCACGGAGGCAATAGTTTCTGGTATCACCTGGCGGAGGCTGCACTAGGAATGTGGGAAGTTTGGTTGCGAGAGCGGTAAAATCTGTGATGACGGGAATGGACGTGAGCTTTAGTGGTAGCTCATGATCAAAAAGCGAAACGTGAAATCAGGAGAATGGGAGATCAAGAAATAATATGAACATGAGTGAACTTAGCGATATGGTTTGTGATGAATAAAAACATGAAGAATGAGACGAATAAAAACAGAAACTAATGGTCCTAAAACAGCACGTTAGAGTAAAAAACTAAACAAAACATTTTGGAGCCGTTTTTGAGTAAATAGTTTCAAAATTGATTAATTTCACACACAATTAAACAAAGCTTCTAATATTTTCCGAAAAATTGTACATGATCTTACATTAAGATCTTTGAGCAACAGATTTCAATTACGAAAAAATCTATCTTCCATACTGCAGTTGTAGGACGACGCCAAAAATATTTGATCTCTTGGACTTTTTGACAATTCAAAGATTTCAGCGAAAATAATTCCTGCACCATTTTTTACGCGTCATTTATTCTATCTAAGGAAACAGTTTTAATTAAAAAATTTTGAGCTATTTCGAGAAAATATTGAAAATGTGTTTAAGACTTCATTTAAAGTACTCTCAAATATCAAAATTTAAGTTTCAAACTCGCAGAACCGCGAGTTCTTACAGATCTATCGGTGAATTTGGAGAAAATTGTCTTAACGGTTTAGGCGGCAGCGTTGACCATAGACGAACAGACAAGTTTTCCCATCAATAGATTTTTCAATTCAAAGAACTCACAAATTTTTCATTCTAACTACACCACGTATCAGAGGGAGTAATGTACTACATGTAGAAACGCGATTTATTAAGTTTTCAATAACAGGGCCCCACAATATGAGTTTTTCGGTGAAAAAAACGCCCATTTCTGCCGCAACATTATCTTACTCCCTCTGTACTACATGCGTATTAAGGTGAAAAAGCAAAAATTAGATAGGTTTTCCAACAACTTTTGAAATTAGGAAAATGAACTGATAGGTACTCAGAACACGATTAAGTGTAGAATTCAGAGGTAATGCCGCAAAGAAAACATGGATGAATTGAAGGATGAATGCAGCAATGTGCGGCAAGGATGCGCGGCAAGGAGGAATGCGGAATGGTAAGAATCTCGGTAAACGTGTCAGAATAGCAAAGACCGTGCGAAGCAACGAGGAGTGAAAGAGCAGCCACCCAGGTTGAAGACCGAGAGTGATGTGAGGACCATGACGCAGACAAGTGATATTAGAAGGGCAACAAGAATATTCAACGAAGAATTCCATTAAATGGATGTTTGTCATGGAAAAAGTATATAACTTTTGCAATACGTCCAGTGAAGAATTTATTGCAAGAAATAAGTCAATACCAACGAAAAATTTGGTTCCATAAAAATCTGATTTTTTAAACCAAAATTTCTGGTAAAATTTTGTTTCACACTTGGTAGTTTTACTTCCGTTCAAAATGAAGTCATGGCCTAAAAATAATTGTTTCCCTTTCCTTAGTTTCACCACTGTTTAGTAGCAACTGTTTAAATTCCATTTTCCTCCCATAAAATAACAGTTTAAATAATTTATTCTGTTACGCAACGTGTTAGTTTACAATGTCTGCATGCATTAAACTTTAATCTAAAACTTCATTACTGATTCATCACTTGTTTTATTCAGTGGTTTAGTTAAATGTTTATGTACTATTATCAAATGAAATATCGTTTCTTAGTATAACTAGTGGCGCTAAAACAGCACATATTTTCTCGACCCCTTAGTAATAATTATGTAATAACAGCATATTAGTTAAGCAAAATAAGGATCATAACGAGTTATTTTACATATTTGAATATTATTTCATTCAGGTTTCGTATTTTCTGGTATCTTAACTTCAATAAGTCAAATTCTTAAAAACGTATTTGTTGTCGGTATTAGAACGGGAATAAAGTAATTAAAAGGCCCGCGCAGGCATAAAGGATCAGAAAGGCTTGCAAGGGTATTAAGAATTCCGTGTGTGTACACACACACACACACACACACACACACACACACACACACACACACATATATATATATATATATATATATATATATATATATATATATATAGTGGCGTCACAGAATTTTGTGATTAAAACTTATTAAAATACGAGTTATTAGATCTTGCCAAATGCGACGTAAAATCGACGGACTCAAGAGTTTTGTTGACTTCGACGGCGCCGTATGGTCGGCAATCTCTCTTGCTCTTTCTGCCCGCCCTTTCTTTCTTCATGTGTCTACGATGAGGGCACACGGCGCCCGCCGAATCCCCATCCCCTCTGTTGGCAAAGAACGAGTGCCTGCGAAAAGACCCTTCGCTCATCCCTCGCCCTCGCCTGCCCGTCGAACTAGGCGATGGTTAACTTATAGTAATGGAACATTTTGTGCCACCAAGGACGGACCATGCAGAGGAGCCACGTGGATTTTATAAACAGTGTGAGGAACAACGATGAAGATAATATAATTTTCCAAAGGTAACCCCTGAGGCGCCTTCTATGATTGGCTGAGGTTCATTTGCGGCATAGGAAGCTTGAGCGAATGGCCAGGTGTCAAAGAATAAAAAAAACTTTAACAATTTCTCAAAACTCTTACAATGCTGCGATAACACTAAATGAAAAGCACACTAACTAGGCGAGGCTGCATGACTGATACAGTAAAGAAAATGTAATTGGTATAAACATTGCAGAATGTATTGAAGCCTACGAGGAACAAATGAATAATTATTATAAACACATGTCTAGACTTTTCAAACCAGATTACACTCATAGAAAAACCTGCTCCTCCTTTTTACACAGCTGTCTACTTGGGGCTCTAAATCCACACACATAAATGCCCTTCGCTGACGGCAAATGTCCACGGGCTGCATTTGCTCTCCGGGGTCAGCGATGTATAGTCCAGCGTGTCACTCCCTGCGCATTCTTCCCCTGCCGCCTTGTTGCCCACACTCTCCCGCCGCCCCCGCCTCTCTCCACCACACCCCGAAGTCTCTCCGGGCGAGTGGAAGGGGGGCCAGCCGGGCGGGCGGGCAGTGGAGAGAGAGGGGAGGCGACGGTGGTGGTGGCGGTTGCGACGTCGGCGGCGGCAATGTGAGGTGGCCTGGCTTCAGCAGGCGCGTCTCCCGACGCATGAGGGTGCTCCATGCGTAGAGGCGCAGAGGAAACAATGATTAATTATTTTTTAAATTAATTAATTAATTTTTAAAGTGGGACGCGCGAAATTTGTGTTCGCGTCCCCATAACACACTGGTGCACCATGGAACTCCCATAATTTGGCGTGAAGATCACAAAGAGCGTCCAGCTGGGCGAAAGTCACTGCATTTTTATCCGCGCCGAGAAAATGTGCTAACAACAGGCGTGTTCATTAGATTTCAGAATGATCACAGAACCTTAAAAAAAAGAGTGGGGAGAGCAGAGGGGGAGGAGATTCTCTACCAGCGGCAGAAAAAGGACTCGTTTGGATGTCGTAAGGGATACTTCTTGGTTGACTGTTGTTTTGAACACTTATTTTAACGTTCCCAGCAACGTGAAATCAGTGGCGACAAGAAAATATTAAAATTTTCAAATTTTATCCTTCTAGGCGACGACAAAAGGAGGAAACAAATGTGTCATTTCTTTTCATAAAATTTCTGCTTGGGTATGTAGCGTCGCGAGGTAGCTCATGCTCCGGCCGTGACGTTTCGCTTGGAAATCCCAGTCTTAAGCCGGATGGGGGATGGGGGTGGAACGCGGCGGCGCCTCACCGGCGCGCGCGGGGCAGGAAAATCCCAGTCCCAAAATAACTTGGACAACAGGGTGCGCGCGGGCGCGAGTCTAGGTAATGACGGTTGCTCCCTGGAGAGGGCTGGCTAGCGAGCCGTATGACGCCCGCCGCTGGTAGAGTGGGGGACGAGCCGTGGGATATTTATTGCGGCGCCGACATGCACTCGCGGGATACGCTAGTGAGTCGAAAGACGGGAGGTATCTCCAGTGCAACCTTGCACGTGATCTTCGGGTGTAAGATCAAAGTTGGCATCAGGCCATGTAACTTTTCTAGTTACGGGGGACTCTATGTCCGACAGCTCGCACTTCGCGTAGCTTTCTCATGCTCTCGAGCAGAGGTACTGGGCTAGGCCTAGGGACAGTCGCGGGGTTTCGCGGCTTAGAGAATCGAAAGGTTGCCAAAGGGATTCAATCTTGTATCATAATCTTTTATTTTATTATTGTAAATATACTGTAAATACTATACAAATTAGTCGTCTGTGTTCTTCTTGTCCAGTACGTCACACGTAATTCCCTGGTTGAAGGAAAGTTATTGAACTTGTATAAATACGTAAAGCTGTTATAAGAACACTACTATTCCGGTGAATTTTGCTAAGTGTTGTGCAAATCAACAATGATTAAAAGGAACATGAACTATGAACACCTGCTGCTTTGATACTAAAGTATAAGGGGGATGAATCTCGTTTGCGAGCCTTCCGTGAGTTGTGTGGCGTGTGGGTGCGGAAGTGCCCCGAACTACCTGCCACCACCCTCATATCGCCGTTTGGAGACGCCGAGACAAGTGAACCCGACCAGACGACCTTCGCGGCAGGAGAAACGCCGGAACAGCTGGCCAGGGCAACGACATTGAGGACCACAGACGGGTGATGTCATCCCAATAGAACCTGGCATTGTTACGTTTCAGCCCTTCAGGCAAAACTTATAAACACTTGGATAAAACTTATAAACTTTTAGAAAGATCACATGTAATTGTAATGGCAAACCTCGGCCGCGCATTGGCGAGAACGAAAAAGTTCTTTATCTTTCAATGTAATTAGATTTTTTAAGAATTATTGTAATCTAATTATAATAAGATTTTTGGAAATGAGCTCATTCAAATTCTTTTCCATTTCTTTCTTCTTTTTAAGACATTAAACCAGAGAAATTATATTTCACTGAATAACTTCTTTCATTTCTCTACAACAACGTCCATCCTCCTTCAGTCACTTACAGGTAACCAGCAGGAGTCGAGAGCAAGCCAGTTCACACTACGTAAATGAGAGGTGTGAGCTTGACAAAATATATAATCTTCCCGACTTTAATACAGTTGAATACCATTTTATTGAACGTAGGCATATTGTAACATAAACGTTAAGGAAATGAAGCCGCCATCTTATGTCTCCAACAACGTCTTGAACTTCTCGGAAACACATCTCAAATATCCATCACTGCATAGTATGGTAACACCAGAATGATAGTAATATCAAATTATTGTAATAAACCTTTGCAATACATTATGGTACTACATTTTTCAATTTTCTTTCGTATTAGGCCCTGAATAAAAAAATGGTCAAAGCAATAAATATTCCAAATTAATAACTTCCATATTACACTTCACGCAAATGACAAAGCACCTACAATATTTGTAATACTTACGTATGCATTTACATGGTAATATTATGTTAAACAGCGAGACGCGATTCTCAAAATAACTAATTGCTTCGAAGCACTTCTCAAATTATATTCACGAAACGCAGGAAATTCGAAGTGGACGACTATGACACAAAAACCACTAATATTTTCGAAAAATTGAACATGACATTATTTGAAGATTTTTTTGTTGAACACATTTCGTTATGAAAAAATGTCATAATTATTATAGGAAGACGCAGAAAAAGTTTTGAATTTTCGCAATTTTCGGCAAATCAGTTTTCAATGAAAATGAAACCTACGCAATTCTCTTAAACGTTGTTTACACTATCCAACAACACAACTTAATCAAAAACAGAGAGACGGACGGACGTTTTGCCATTAATTTATTTTTCGGTATCAAGGACCCACAAACCATTAATTCTGGCTTCTGAATTCTTCTTCTACACCACGTGATAGAAGATTCCCTCCCTCATTTGACAAATGGATTTATCTACTTTTTCGTTACCAGGGCCCGGAAATAAAAGTTTTTTCCGCCGAACATTGGTTCGAAAATTCGAAGTTTTTCTGCAACTTTTACTTCCCCGCTGAATTCATCAAATGCAACCCTCTACAGATACAGACCTCCCTAGTCTATGGTGAGTCTTCGTAGGTGGCAAGGTGAGCGGCTGGGGCGAGTGGAAACGGAAACGGCGCATTGGAAGCTGAACCGCCGAGGGCGGTGGCGGCTGGATCGTGGGCGGCAGGGCGGCAGCGTAGGCGGGGCCGCTGGGTGGAAGGGCGGAAGGGAGGAAGGGCGGCAGGGCGGCAGGGCGGCAGGGCGGCAGGGCGGCAGGGCGGCAGGGCGGCAGGGCGGCAGGGCGGCAGGGCGGCAGGGCGGCAGGGCGGCAGGGCGGCTGGGCGGAAGGGCGGCAGGGCGGCAGGGCCGAAGGGCGGAAGGGCGGAAGGGCGGCGGGGAGGAAGGGCGGCGGGGCAGCAGCCGGGCGGCGGCAGCAGTGGGGAGTTTGGGGGCGAGGAAGCAGGAAAGCTGCGCCTCGCACGCTAAGCCGCTGTAATTGCTCCGACGCTGATCGGCGACCCACCCCTGCTCACGCGGCTTCGATCCGGCGCTGAAGAGACGATGTCAGCAGCCGGAAGAAGCTTCAGGATGCGAAAATTCCTCGGCTCCCTTTCTACCTTGAAATGATTGCGCGAGCCACCGGAAATCATTCCAATTTGCAGATCTTAGATTGATAAAGTAAGGTTTCTGTATTATGACAATAGAAGAGTTCACAAATTAAAATATTTGGCGTAGTTGTATCACAATAACGTAATTTCGCATAAAGCTTTTACATCCGCATCTTCAGGGCAGCTTTATGTGACATTAAATTATTAGGAAGAAACTGCACCAGAGATTTCAATTTCTGATAATAGAATATCGTCAACACCACTCCACTTTCTTCTAAATAAATGCTATTAAGAATTCAACAAATTTAAACAATGCCTTCAGAAAATATAATAATGCTTGAATGGAAATGAAAAATAATCTAGTTGTTCTAATTGATATAGTTTTAACAAATATGTAGTACATAAACATTTACAATTGAGCATTATAATTTTAAAAAATGTACGTCGTAATTTACTTAATGTATGAAGTTTACTATTGTAGTCTTATCTCTGCCGATAAAAGTCTTGAACTGTTCATTGTTGTATGAATGGTGTGCTGACGATACGAGTTTACCCTTGCATACTCCTACACAGAAAAAATATCGGAAATATAAAGTAAAGAGCTAATAAATATAACAGAAAATAAATATTAGATTCGCCGCTAGCAGATATTGAAAGAAGAAAAATAAATTTATAATATTAATATTCAATATTGAAAAATAATATTAAATTGTGTATATTACGTTTCAACATGAATTTACGTATAACTACTTCTTGAGATTGTAGTAATTGTAGTATCTCCTGTCTCTTTTTGAGTATGTTCTAAAGCACGTTAAACGCTTTGTTCTTCACTTCAGAACATATGCTAGTGACGACAACGAAGTCAAAAGGTTCGTACTGCAAGAGAAAAAGTTTAGCGAAAGCGAACACACGGAGAATGAAAGCAAAGAAAGTCTGACACGGAACGACAGTGACGCTGCTGTCACGGCGATTAAATTCGGAACGTACGTAGCAGAGCAGTGAAGGGACGGTCGCTGTATCGTAAAGTTGAACAGTTCAAAAACCAGTTAGTTACATTAACAGCGCTATCTACATAAAAATCTCATTTCACTCATGGGTTAATTCAAACGTTCTCTCTGGAGTCATTAAAAAACGTTTCGAGTTTTTGGGAATCAGCTTTCAGATAACAGTGACGAAAATGAACAGGAAGGTAGCTTACAAAAAAGAAGAGTTTTCGCAATATTTTTCGCATTACTGTTTTATATTATTATAATGTACTTGAAGTAAACTTAAACGGCCTTACTAATAAACGTGGTGTAAATTGTAATCCGTGCTTAAGCCGAGAATAGCGAAAACTCCTACCAATAAACGTGGAATAACTCGAACACGGAATAAGTGAGGTGTAGGTTCCATGGCAACCGCTAAACCTCGGACAGACGTCGTTTAAGCGTGGAATAACCTGTAAATGCAAAAATATGGAGGCAAATAAGAACCATCTGTTTGTGCGTTTCGCTTCAATGTATCATTGTCACTTTTACTTCGACTGTGCTTCCCTTTCTTATATTTTTCTCGGGTATTTGGCTATTTAGTTTATGTCGTGGATGATTCATTTGTTCTTGTTTTCTTGGATTTTTGGCATTTGAAAATTCGAGGTGATATTTGTTAGCGTTTCATACCAGAAATAGAAGTGTAAAACAACGGTAATGAAACGTACGGACAACAGAGAAGTGTTACCGAGCACCGAGTGTTATTTTTGAAGATACAGATGAATTTCGAAATAAAAATGTGTTTTCATAGGAAGGAACGCTTGAGTTAACCAATTTGTTTACGTCAAAGCTGATCAGTTATGAGTAGGGAGGGGAAAAGTTTGCACATTTTTGCGGAAATACTGTATTCGCTCCTGGAGAAAATATAATATTCGACGTGACTGAAGACTTGCATGGCATGAGTCAGCCATTTCAAACAAATGTATAAGCTTTCATATCCCAATGTCCATAATGACACATATCTATAAGACTTTATTATCATTAAGCATGCATATGTACAATATCTCATTATAAATTAAGGTCATTGTTTTATTTTAATAAAGTAAAAAAATGATGTTATCCACGAACAAAAAGCTGAACAGACTTCAGAAATTCTGCAGAGCTGTTGCTGAAAGCAGTGAGAATTTTGTGTGGAGGAAGAAGTGATCAACCACTTATACTACCAATAGTAGCAGATGTTCGATGAGGAACATCTGTTCGGAAAGCGCTTGAAGAGAACAATTTAAAAAAAGTATGATCCCTAATTGAATTAACATTTTATGAGTGTACTGTCAAACAAAAGTTACACTTGTATTATGTGCCTGATAATAATAGATTTCTTTTTATTTTAAATATGCTCCAGAGTTGCATCAATTGAATATTTAAATCTTATGGTAATAAATGCTTCATTATGTTTGAGAATACAGAAAATTTATTTTCATTGAGTGTTCTGAGAAAATTCATTTTACAATTAATTTCGATACTGCTAGTTTCTTACATGTTTTAAATTTGAATTTACCAGTTTTTCTACATATAATATAAGAACTTGTCCATTTTTATTGGCCCCACAACATCAATATTCTCTAGGAAAGCTCAGTACCAGGTATTACCTCAAGGAAAAATACAATAAAGGAGTGGATTGGTTTTTAATGTAAATAAAAAAATGTTATGTCAAACATAATTCTACAGAACCTTCTCTTCAACTTCATACAGGATTAATTGTATCCAACTGCATGTATATAATATTTTTTAAACCAACATTTGATTACTAAGTCACATACCAAATTGAGATGAAGACAGTGAAAAAATGTGTCACAAATATTGAGTCTTCTCCAGGTACCGCACTGAAGGATTGTCTCATAACGAACTCAAAGTAATAGAGATGAAATTGTAACAAACAAAACTTTTAGGATAATACCTGAAAAAAAATGATATAACCCTTTAATGTAAATTGTGTACATAATGGTAGTGAACTCCTCAGTATCAAAGTTGGTCGTCTATAAAAAATATTCATCTGTTGTAATTCATGACCATCTGTAGTGGAATCCATCGAGTATTCATGGATATTGGTCCAATAAATGAACATTTTATGTCAGTTAGCCGACGTTTCAGTGTTATTTTTCCATCCTCAGGGCTGAATACTAATTACGCAATGTATAAACACTAATTGCATGCATATAATTATTGTTTATACTTCTAACCATATTGGTAATATATTCAGCCCTGAAGATGGAGAAATAAAACTTAGAAACGTCGGCTAACTGACATAAAATTTTCATTAATTGGACCAATACAAATGAACTCTTAATAAAATATATTCACATAAATGAGTATTTGATTTCATCTACTACTATCTTAAAATAGAAAAAATAATCTTAACATTGGGGTGTATTAGCATGCTGTTTTATGTTGATGCCTGTCTTTAAGATATACTTTTGTATGAAAAGGCAAAACTATTTTTTTACATTTTTTCAAGTGAAAGAATTTTGGTGATATTTTTATTCATTAAGTTTCGGAGGGTAAAGGTTCAGAAAATGAATAAATAACAAATATACATTCTTGAGATGATAAATCTTGTAATACAGGTCAGAAACTTAACTAATTAATTTACTATTTGACATGTCAACAAAAATGAAAATTAATTTTTTATGAGCGTAGAAAATTTCAACTTCTTATGGGCTTGCTTTGAGCAATTAAACTTTTTATAATTCATATAGGTGGGCTTATATCAAGTGGTAATAAATTTAATATAAATTAGTTTACAACCAGTAACATTGTGAAATTGTACAGCACAAAAATTGAACAATATTCTATCCTCATATCAGTAATAAGCACTCCTAATAGCATATAAGTTAAATAAATTGAAGCTCCAGTTTTAATCAGAAGTTAAGTTGTTAGGAAAACTTCTTCTTCAGTAATTGTTGTTCAACAATCATATTAACATTCTCTAATCAAGTTTGAACACACTTATTTTTTGTATATTTATTTTCTAACTATTAAATCATACATTTTTCAATTATACATGGCACGATGCCAGCATATAATCTGCAGGTAAATAATATTACCTATAATTTAAAAGATTAACTATATTTGAGTAAATAGCATTCTATTTAAAAAGAAGTGAATTGAAAACGGGAAAATAATTATTTAAATTAAGGATGATGAAAAACGTTCTTAGGGAAACACTAATCTATTCGAGGACATTGAAAATATTTTGGTCATAAAGCAAAATTTTTAGATACAGCTGAAGAAAGTTATACAATTTTTTTGTGAGATGAAGAATAAAGGATTTAAAAGAATCGATTTTAAGTTCTCTAGTATTTGTTTTTTGGGATTCTTAAATAATTATTCGGATTTACAGCCATTTTTTAAAAAAAATCACAATTAATGTTACTCAATAAAAATAAAAAAGGTGAGAAGTACATTTCGGCAAGTGTTATATTCATGAATTACTGAACAGTTTATTTATTTCACCGAATCCATATCTTTCTCTCAACATTTTCGTCAGATTTCATTTTTAAACTGTGCTCTTTTTGTAGTCATTTTTCCATTCCTAACCTACACACGCGCTTTTGGACGTTTATTTAAATTCTATAAAATGGACACCAGCATTTATTACAATCGTAATTCGATTGAATCAATCTGAATCCACTAACTACAACTGCCTTAACACACTTCCGGAGAAAATGCGAAAATTCTGTGCAAACTCAACGCCAAGTTCCCGCTAAGTCCTTACCAAAGACACCAAGGAATAAAGCAAATACGCCAAAGATGGTATACGAAGCAACGTTGCCAAGCATTGCCTCTGTATTTAAGGAGGAATAGTTAAGCTACGGTTTAGTGGCCATTATTGGTAAAAATTTAATCCATCCTTATTCCGAACTTATGCTCGGAATAACTATTCCCGGAATAAGCGTCATATAACGAAATTACACCAAGCTTATATTAGTAAGGCTGAAAGAATTTAAGCAAACACTATGGGCATTCAATACATTATCTGAAGAAATTGTGAACGTTGCTAAGTCATCATTGCTGGTTCATATACATAAATAGTCGTACTGACTTTTCATTCTTGCCAGCATAATTTTTTAAAATCTGCGATTCAGAACAAGGATTTCATGTGCTTTTAAGACGTACCAATCTGTATCTATCTACATATAAATAAAAAAAGGGAATGTAAGTGGGTGTCTGTCGCACTTGGACGTAACTGAAATTTTCATACTTTGTGTTTATTAATGTTAGAAGTATTTAAAAAATAGTTTGAATTAATTTGAACATATGGGGTGGGTTTTTTTTTGCAAAGATAATTCACAAGATGGTGTGTACACCGTTCCCAGATGACCTATCTATTGATATCCTTTTGAACAATGATCTAAAAGTTGCGATCTAGAAACCAGCAAATCTGAACCAAATCCTAAAGGTGCACAACATTATTGAAATATTTGATTTTTAACGTGTAGTTTAATGTAGTAAAATGCAATTAAAACGTATTTAAAGTGTAATTAGTATATAGTTAATCTTAATTGAATAAATTGTTTTTGAATTTGAATTGTATTTATTTAATACACTGCAATTGCGAAACATTGCAGAGTCCGCTGGTTGCTCATAAAATCAAACGGTGTTCTCGCAACTGCCTCACTTTCACGTGGCACCGACTGTAGGAAAAGCAGCGGAGGTGTCGGTGGTGACGCAGGCGAACGAGGCGCAGGTGGCGAAACGAGGCGGTCGGGTATGTTCCCTGTCAGCAGCCAGCCCTTCCCTTCCTTCCTGGAGGCAGGCCTGAACTCTGCCACTGCAGTTCATTAATTCTGAAACCTCTGACGCCCTTCGCAGTCGTGTTTTGGCCATCACCACAGTTGCATGCGGAGTACAAGGGTCGAATCTTAACAGTAAACGTGAAGCAACACTCTGAGCTTCTATTCACTCCGAAAGATATAGGTGAAGACTGGGGAGTATCGTTATTTGTCCAGTAAAAGGAAAGAGCAATGTAATCTAATATATAACTAGTGGTGCTACAGAATGGCACAGACTTTCCCGGATTAGTTTTCTACTTTCTTGGATCTTCGCTAGCTATTCGGAATTGCCACATACTCTTTCTTACCAGCTACAATCTATCACCGCCAAAAGTACATTTTTTGGTCATTTTCTTAATTTTTCGGTTTCCTATTGGTAGAACGAAAATATTAATTTTAGAATATTAAAGAACACAAAAACATAGCCGTAAATGGCAATTTTCTTTAAAAATTATGTGCCGTTTAAGAGAAAATGGCGTTTTAGCACTACTAAAATGCAAAATTTGAAACTCATTTTCACAGAAAATGTTTGAGTTTTCAAAATAGTTTATTTGAAGTTATTTGAAACACTTACACTCACAAATATAATAATCTTTACAAATTGCGGATAATGTGCATATTAAAGATGTGAGAGATCTTTAAAAAAATTTACATTTATATAATTTTTGAAAAAACAAAAAAACAACTCAAAATAAACTTTACTTCATATTAAATGGTATAATTATCACTATCTGTTACAAAAGTTTCAAGAAACAATTTGCAGCCATATATGAGAAAATGGCGTTTGAGCATTTCTGAAAATGCCAAAATTTGAGCTACTTTTCACAGAAAACTGTAGTAATGTCAAGTGTTTTCGAGAAACTTTACTTGACATTATTTAAAGCATATATACTCGTAAATATAATAATGTGAAAAAATCGCCAATAATGTAAATATTAACGACTTGAGAGACAAGTAAAATAATTTACATTTTTCTAATTTTTGATAAATCTAACCGATAGACCAATATGACTTTGATGTCATCTGATAGAGTAAATTTACGACTATCCCTACCAAAAGTTTAAAGAAAAAATTTGGAGCCGGTTTTGAGAAAATATTGTTTTTGTAATTTTTTAATGTTGCACATATTGCACGCAATATTGCACGAAAACTACTAAAATTTAGAGAAACAATTACACGATATTTATGAAAGAACTCAATATGCGTAACAAATTTTATTTGAAGAAAAAAATCTCTATCTTCAATTTTGTAGCTGCAGAAAGACGCCGAAAAAAAATTCAAACTTTCAAAATTTTCGAAAATTCAGAGTTACCCGTGAAAATCGGACCTATGCCATGTTAAATAAGTGTATTTTACTCTATTCATACAAGAAATTTAATGAAAAAATTGGAGCAGTTTTTGAGAAAATTTTGAAAATCCCCGCTTCATATAAAGTACCCCCAAATTTTGAAGAATCTGTTTCAAAATCTCGAAGCTTCGACTAGAATCTGATCGATCATGGAATATCCATTTTGGAAGAAATCGTACGTATGGTTTACGTGTGTTCACAGACGGACAGTTCGCAGTGTTAGCAGTGTTTACAGACGGACAGACAGACGGACAGACGGACAGACTGACGGACAGACGTACGTTTCCTTTCAATTGGGTTTTCGGTATCAAGGACCTAGAAAACAGGGTTTCTGGCTACACCACGTGTTGGGGATTTTTTTTTTCTTAATTTAGTAACTGGTTTTATTCACTTATTCGCTTTCACGGCCCGGCAATTAATTTTTTTCCGCCGAAAATTGGCCATTTTTTCGCGCAGCATTACAGGACTTTCCCTATACTACGTATATCACTCCGTGTATACGTACGTTTGCGGGGAAGTAAAAATCAGTGTTTATTTATTTCGTCGTTTGTATTGTACATGCTGCATCACCTTTCATCCTATTGCAAAAAAATTTTTCTACTTATTGTTTCCACTTGTGAAATAGTTATAGGTTTTGCACAACGGGAATTTGGTATGCTTGTTGCACATAGGCGCAAAATGGGGCGTTATTGATGATGATTTATATGTATGAATCAAACGACCCTGAACAGAAGCTATACGCAACCAGCCCCACTCTCAATTATTAAGCACGTCTTCGCTGCTTATTCAGCCCCTACGATTGTGAAATACTGGCCAGAATTATTACTTGAACGTTATCTCGGACAAGAAAATCAAATTTCTTCAAGACAGTGTCTTAGCGAATGCATGCCTAAAATTGACGGAGAACGTTTAAACAATACGTTTCTTGTCAATCATGTCCAAACCCAGGACATAGAACAAACGCATATTTGCGAGAAAGTCTCTATTAACATGTTTGCAGAGCGTAGAGTAAAACATGATTAACAATCACCTCACCGGTACCGTGTGAAGTGTATTCGATTGTATTAACGAAGCATATGCGAGTTCCACTAGCCTTATCTCAAAAGAGTTCTTTCTTGTCATTTATACATTGTCTAACTCATGGTCTAAACTAACTCACAACAGTGAGTACTTTTTCAGGTGAAGATCATTTGAAGTGAATCTGCCACGTTACCTTTTAGAGTTATTGAGTAGTTCGTATGTTTATTCATTAACAAACTACAAAAGGGTCGGGTGTTAGTTGGGTACTGTTCAGGTACTTATTGTTGCTTCACGTACATTATAGCACATAACGATAATTTGAGGTACGGCCACACACCGATATTCTTTTTAAATTCCTATTTCATCACTGTAATTAATAGAATGTATTATTGAAAATGATCCTAATAAATTTGTTTATATTTTGTAAAAATTTAGTAAGTAATGATTCGAACAAAGTTTGGCGTTGATATTTGAATATCTTATGTTCGTTTTGTCATTCGGTATTCCGATCATCCAGAGCAAAAATTTAGTTGGATGACGGTAGGAAGGGGAATCGCACTTCAAATGTGTCGCTTCCGAAAAAGTACGAACGTCGCTAGGTCTTGCAACCCAATTTCCTACATCATGACGTCCACTGACCTTGCTCATTCCGGCCACCTCTACTTGCGTATTCGTTGTGAAAGCCTGCAGACTTCCGCAGTCTTGCAAATTACATGCACTCTTCAGAAATGACGTTTTTATAATATCCTACCATACTCATTTCAGTTTTGAAGAAACCGACGTTAGAAAAGAGCCTACGAGAGGGAAGTGATCATGCAGCTGAGAGAAAAGGCTTGGATGGAAAGCGCAGAGAATGGGGAAACGATAAAAGTGGCTTCACTATGCGCACATTTAGTTGAGCTCTCATTTTTCTAGTTGTGTCAGGAGTAACGCCTGGAGGTAGGGCTTAATATTCTGTGAAAATGTCTGTTTTCAAATGTTAATAATCTTGCTTTGTTGATACTTTTATTCATTATTCAACTATTTAAGGTTAAAGAGGGAGAGAAATCCAGAGCTCAAGAAAACGTGCGCAGATTGTACTTCTGCTCCAAACATTACATACAGTTTTGATTGTTCATTGACAAAATTAATGAAATAAATGCAACATCACACTCAAAATTTTCCTGATCTCAAAAAGACACACAAATCATATCCCTGGAACCCTACATCCATCGATCTACTTCACTTCGACCTGCCCACTCGAGTATCCGCGTAGACTTCCGCTGCCTCGTAAATTTTGAGCAAACTTTGGGGCTTAAATGCCCTTTAATATTCATTTCAGAATGGAAAAAATATGACTAGCCGATGACATGAAGTTCGCTAAACCGAAAGCACACATTTAATTGGAAAGCGCCAGCAAAGGAATAGGGAGCGTAGTACATCAAACTTGTCAAATCCCAACAACATGGCAAGTAAACACGCGGCATGTCACAAGTACCCATGTCGTGGGATATCGCAAGTAACATGGCACGCAATCTCCACCTTCTCCACCTCCGTCTGCGTTAGCGCTGAGTCGGGTGTCGCGGCCTAGAGTCCCTAGATACAGAGAGTAGCGCATTCCATTGTTCCAAAGATCCCGCCATTTTATAACCAGTTGTCAGGAGAATTACTACTGTGAGATACTCTGTATGTTGAGAACCATGAACCTATTCCTAATCAATATTAATAATCTTAAACATCTCTGTCGGAGCACACTAAATAATATAATATAATAAATAATATTAATTACAATATTCCTGGGGGGGACAGCGGAGCGAATACGGCTCCTTAAAATTTTAAAAAGCACGTCTGTAAATTAATTGAGCAGTAACATTCATCAGCTTCATTCCGGCACAAATCGAAGACAACAATCAAACAGCCACAGCGATTCCGAGAAATCGTAATCGCTGTCATATAAAATTACAAAATCAAATCAAATCAATAATGCGTTTAAAACAAAATCACCAGGTTCAAAATTCACCAAATTCAAAATCTCAATTAAAACATTCGCTAAATTTATAAAACTCGAACGTTTTCATTTTAATCATTAAAGCTCAATTTCCAATGACACTCGCTCATTGGCTGCGTGTTTTTCTCCGTGCGTCACCCGACGCATCCGGAGCTCAGTCTTGTGTGAGCCTCCTGGCAGTAAGCCTCGTGAATGCAAACGTAGAACGTTGTTTTCGACATGTGCTACATGTTCAGTCTAAAGTGCAGTCTTGTGTGAGCCTCCTGGCAGTAAGCCTCGTGAATGCAAACGTGAACGTTGTTTTCGACACGTGCTACGTATTCAGTTTAAAGTGCAGTCTGCTCTCAGCCTCGTGGCAGCAAGCCTCGTGAATGCAATACTCGTAGAACGTCGTTTTCGACATGTGCTACATGTTCAGTTTAAGGTCTAGTCTGTGAAATGCTCGCAGAACGTTGTTTTGACACGTGCTACGTGTTCAGTTCAAGGTGCAGCGTTTAGCAACAGTAAGCTGCAATCTCTTCATACGAGCCTATCCCTTGTGTTGCCTAACGCGAGGGGAATCCATCAAGGCTGCTTGAAATGCTGCCTGTGTCACGTGTTATGTGATGGTGTTTCTGACGAGTGCCAGACTATGACAGTTTCTTCATGGCGAGCCTTCCTGCCTCGTGTCCACTGACGCGAGCGGAAGAAAATGTCCGCATGTGTAACTGTGCAAATGTTGATCAAACAATGTATCTCTTACTTGCCTATTATGCTTGAATTTAATATATGTGTTTTATGTCACTCACAAATTTACTTTCCTTAAAGTACAATAGCAGTAATCACAGACAACAGATGCAACCTGTCCAAAGCTGGTCCTTCGAATCCCTCTAAATGAGTTGAACTATTGAAGGTGTTGGGGGAAGGAGAACAGGATATTTCCGGAATACAAAAAAAGGGTCCGCTGCTCTCTCTCACACCCTCATTCCCCCATAATCTCCATAACGTCACCAATGTAATAATTCTCGTTCAACTTCTGAATTCTGCTTGATGGGGCTATCGGGCGAGAGGATATTAAATGGCGGCGGTTGCGCTATTCTCTGTATCTAGGGACTCTAGGCGTCGTAAATCCCGAGAGCCCTCCGCGGCGTCGCTGATGGGTGGTACAGGTGGCGCGGTGGTGCGGGTGGGTGGGCGGACGCGGCGGTCGCAGCTCGCTGCGCGGGCACAGGGCCACCCGCTGCGGGCGACGCACAAGCCCCGTCTGTTCGCCGCCTCGCGCGCGCAGCCCACCAAAACGGCCCGAGCGGTTTAATGGCCCCGAGACGCGCCGGCGCGGACGCATGACGCTGGAGCGAATCTCACGACGGTGAGGAGTCCTGGAACACGCGGCCTGGAATGCCTCTATGGTCCGATTAAAATAAGTTGATAATTGTGCTTCTGAAGCTGTAGCTTCGTACAATATGAGTATATGATTTGGTTACTTTAATAAGCATTTATTTCAAATGTTTATATTCGTGTCCCGGGAGCACGTGCTCGGTGGTAAGCAAACTGTCAACGTCGCTCCATTCCATTTGCAACTATCAATCACCAACTTATTTTAATCAGACCATAGTTACGACCGGCTTAGGTGGCTCGGAGCATCGATTGACGTCACTTCTGGACTTCTGATCGGGGCACCCAGGGTTCGAGTCCCGACGGTAGCAGGATTTCTGACACTAAACTTCGGTTTTTCTTTCTTGGCGCGTGGAGTCACATGATCATGCGGTAGGAGTGGCATGATCGCAACTGTATCGAGCAGTTCTGGCGATCATGCGGCTCCTAGCGTCACAACCGAGAACGACGCGAAATACCGTGAGATATTCCATTTTGATGACTCACCCCCACGCGTCAAGAAAGAAAACCCGTGGTATAGCCAGACAGCAAGGTCGAATTCAGCCTCTTTCTGGACGAGAAGTCTTGCGGCCGGTTGTTCTGAACGATAGTTTTCCGTAGTTTCTCTGATAAATACTCGGCTTAAGCCGGAGCAGTACCCTAACAAACGGGCCACAGACCCGCGCGCGAGTTTTCCTTCCTCGTCCCTGTTCTATGTCCTTGTCCTAACCCATTAGTTACACTTACACTTACACGCACTGCACTGCAATAGATGTTGGGAGACCCGACGGGAGCTTAGCGCTTGTCCAGGCTGAGGTGGTGCTCCGCTGGAAGGAGATATATGGTTGGCGGACACCCCGCAAGCCGACGGGAAGGTCGGCGCTGGATCTCACCATCGCGGGGGAATATCTACGCCCACTCCCATGATAAAAACCTGCACTACGCTTGAACTAATCGATCAGTCAACCTTCAACTACGGAAAAAAGGCTGTAGTTTTAAGAAATGATTAAAAGCAATTAACATGTTCGAATTTCACTCAATATTTAAATGATCATGAATATTCTATATTAAATG
>JAHLJT010002406.1:61142229-61181769 GCA_031308135.1 Acheta domesticus
ACATTGGGGTGTATTAGCATGCTGTTTTTTATGTTTGATGCCTGTCTTTAAGATATACTTTTTGTATGAAAAGGCAAAACTATTTTTTTATTACATTTTTTCAAGTGAAAGAATTTTGGTGATAGTTTTTATTCATTAAGTTTCGGAGGGTAAAGGTTTCAGAAAATGAATAAATAACAAATATACATTCTTGAGATATAAATCTTGTAATACAGGTCAGAAACTTAAGTAATTAATTTACTATTTGACATGTCAACAAAAATGAAAATTAATTTTTTATGAGCGTAGAAAAATTTCAACTTCTTATGGGCTTGCTTTGAGCAATTAAACTTTTTATAATTCATATAGGTGGCTTATATCAAGTGGTAATAAATTCATATAAATTAGTTTACAACCAGTAACATTGTGAAATTGTACAGCACAAAAATTGAACAATATTCTATCCTCATATCAGTAATAAGCACTCCTAATAGCATATAAGTTAAATAAATTGAAGCTCCAGTTTTAATCAGAAGTTAAGTTGTTAGGAAACTTCTTCTTCAGTATTGTTGTTCAACAATCATATTAACATTCTCTAATCAAGTTTGAACACACTTATTTTTTTTATATTTATTTTCTAACTATTAAATCATACATTTTTCAATTATACATGGCACGATGCCAGCATATAATCTGCAGGTAAATAATATTACCTATAATTTAAAAGATTAACTATATTTGAGTAAATAGCATTCTATTTAAAAGAAGTGAATTGAAAACGGAAAATAATTATTTAAATTAAGGATGATGAAAAACGTTCTTAGGGAAACACTAATCTATTCGAGGACATTGAAAATATTTTGGTCATAAGCAAAATTTTTAGATACAGCTGAAGAAAGTTATACAATTTTTTTGTGAGATGAAGAATAAAGGATTTAAAAGAATCGATTTTAAGTTCTCTAGTATTTGTTTTTTGGGATTCTAAATAATTATTCGGATTTACAGCCATTTTTTAAAAATTCACAATTAATGTTGCTCAAATAAAAATAAAAAAGGTGAGAAGTACATTTCGCAAGTGTTATATTCATGAATTACTGAACAGTTGTTATTTATTTCACCGAATCCACATCTTTCTCTCAACATTTTCGTCAGATTTCATTTTTAACTGTGCTCTTTTTGTAGTCATTTTCCATTCCTAACCTACACACGCGCTTTTGGACATTAATTTAATTCTATAAAATGGACACCAGCATTTATTACAATCGTAATTCGATTGAATCAATCTGAATCCACTAACTACAACTGCCTTAACACACTTCCGAGAAAATGCGAAAATTCTGTGCAAACTCAACGCCAAGTTCCCGCTTAAGTCCTTACCAAAGACACCAAGGAATAAAGCAAATACGCCAAGATGGTATACAAGCTACGTTGCCAAGCATTGCCTTCTGTATTAAGGAAGAATAGTTAAGCTACGGTTTAGTGGCCATTATTGGTAAAAATTTATCCATCCTTATTCGAACTTATGCTCGGAATACTATTCCCGGAATAAGCGTCATATAACGAAATTCACACAGCTTTTATTAGTAAGGCTGAAAGAATTTAAGCAAACACTATGGGCATTCATACATTATCTGAAGAAATTGTGAACGTTGCTAAGTCATCATTGCTGGTTCATATACATAAATATCCGTACTGACTTTTCATTCTTGCCAGCATAATTTTTTAAAATCTGCGATCAGAACAAGGATTTCATGTGCTTTTAAGACGTACCAATCTGTATCTATCTACTATAAATAAAAAAGGGAATGTAAGTGGGTGTCTGTCGCCTTGGACGTAACTGAAATTTTCATACTTTGTGTTTCTAATGTTAGAAGTATTTAAAAAATAGTTTGAATTAATTTGAAATATGGGGTGGTTTTTTTTGCAAAGATAATTCACAATATGGTGTGTACACCGTTCCCATATGACCTATCTATTGATATCCTTTTGAACAATGATCTAAAAGTTTGCGATCTAGAAACCAGCAAATCTGAACCAAATCCTAAAGGTGCACAACATTATTGAAACATATTTGATTTTAACGTGTAGTTTAATGTAGTGAAATGCAATTAAAACGTATTTAAAAGTGTAATTAGTATATAGTTTAATCTTAATTGAATAAAATTGTTTTTGAATTTGAATTGTATTTATTTAATACACTGCAATTGCGAAACATTGCAGAGTCCGCTGGTTTCATAAAATCAAACGGTGTTTCTCGCAACTGCCTCACTTTCACGTGGCACCGACTGTAGGAAAAGCAGCGGAGTGTCGGTGGTGACGCAGGCGAACGAGGCGCAGTGGCGAAAGAGGCGGTCGGGTATGTTCCCTGTCAGCAGCCAGCCCTTCCCTTCCTTCCTGGAGGCAGGCCTGAAACTCTGCACTGCAGTTCATTAATTTCTGAAACCTCTGACGCCCTTCGCAGTCGTGTTTGGCCATCACCACAGTTGCTGCGGAGTACAAGGGTCGAATCTTAACAGTAAACGTGAAGCAACACTCTGAGCTTCTATTCACTCCGAAAGATGTAGGTGAAGACTGGGGAATATCGTTATTTGTCCAGTAAAAGGAAAGAGCAATGTAATCTAATATATAACTAGTGGTGCTACAGAATTGCAGAGACTTTCCCGGATTAGTTTTCTACTTTCTTGGATCTTCGCTAGCTATTCGGAATTGCCACATACTCTTTCTTACCAGCTACAATTTATCACCGCCAAAAGTACATTTTTGGTCATTTTCTAATTTTTTTCGGTTTCCTATTGGTAGAAACGAAAATATTAATTTAGAATATTAAAGCACACAAAAACATAGCCGTAAATGGCAAGTTTCTTTAAAATTATGTGTCGTTAAGAGAAAATGGCGTTTTAGCACTACTAAAAGTGCAAAATTGAAGCTCTTTTCACAGAAAATGTTTGAGTTTTTCAAAATAGTTTATTTGAAGTTCTTTGAAGCACTTACACTCACAAATATAATAATCTTTACAAATTGCGGATAATGTGCATATTAAAGATGTGAGAGATCTTTCAAAAAATTTACATTTATATAATTTTTGAAAAAACAAAAAACAACTCAAATAAACTTTACTTCATATTAAATGGTATAATTATCACTATCTGTTACAAAAGTTTCAAGAAACAATTTGCAGCCATATATGAGAAAATGGCGTTTGAGCATTTCTGAAAATGCCAAAATTTGAGCTACTTTTCACAGAAAACGGTAGTAATGTCAAGTGTTTTCGAGAAAACTTTACTTGACATTATTTAAAGCATATATACTCGTAAATATAATAATGTGAAAAAATCGCCAATAATGTAAATATTAACGACTTGAGAGACAAGTAAAATAATTTACATTTTTCTAATTTTTGAAAAATCTAACCGATAGACCAATATGGCTTTTATGTCATCTGATAGAGTAAATTTACGACTATCCCTACCAAAAGTTTAAAGAAAAAATTTGGAGCCGTTTTTGAGAAAATATTGTTTTTTGTAATTTTTTGATGTTGAACATATTGCACGCAATATTGCACGAAAACTACTAAAATTTAGAGAAACAATTACACGATATTTATGAAAGAACTCAATATGCGTAACAAATTTTATTTGAAGAAAAAAATCTCTATCTTCAATTTTGTAGCTGGAGAAAGACGCCGAAAAAAAATTCAAACTTTCAAAATTTTCGAAAATTCAGAGTTATCCCTGAAAATCGGACCTACGCCATGTTAAATAAGTGTATTTTACTCTATTCATACAAGAAATTTAATGAAAAAATTGGAGCCGTTTTTGAGAAATTTTGAAAATCCCCGCTTCATATAAAGTACCCCCAAATTTTGAAAAATCTGTTTCAAAATCTCGAAGCTTCGACTAGAATCTGATCGATCATGGAATATCCATTTTGGAAGAAATCGTACGTATGGTTTACGTGTGTTCACAGACGGACAGTTCGCAGTGTTAGCAGTGTTTACAGACGGACAGACGGACAGACAGACGGACAGACGGACGTTTTCCTTTTCAATTGGGGTTTTCGGTATCAAGGACCTAGAAAACAGGGTTTCTGGCTACACCACGTGTTTGGGGATTTTTTTTCTTAATTTAGTAAGTGGTTTTATTCACTTATTCGCTTTCACGGCCCGGCAATTAATTTTTTTCCGCCGAAAATTGGCCATTTTTTCGCGCAGCATTACAGGACTTTCCCTATACTACGTATATCACTCCGTGTATACGTACGTATGCGGGGAAGTAAAAATCAGTGTTTATTTATTTCGTCGTTTGTATTGTATGTGCTGCATCACCTTTCATCCTATTGCAAAAAAATTTTGTCAACTTATTGTTTTCCACTTGTGAAATAGTTATAGGTTTTGCACAACGGGAATTTGGTATGCTTGTTGCACATAGGCGCAAATGGGGCGTTATTGATGATGATTTATATGTATGAATCAAACGGCCCTGAACAGAAGCTATACGCAACCAGCCGCACTCTCAATTATTAAGCACGTCTTCGCTGCTTATTCAGCCCCTGCGATTGTGAAATACTGGCCAGAATTATTACTTGAACGTTATCTCGGACAAGAAAATCAAATTTCTTCAAGACAGTGTCTTAGCGAATGCATGCCCAAAATTGACGGAAGAACGTTTAAACAATACGTTTCTTGTCAATCATGTCCAAACCCAGGACACAGAACAAACGCATATTTGCGAGAAAGTCCTTTCATCTATTAACATGTTTGCAGAGCGTAGAGTAAAACATGATTAACAATCACCTCACCGGTACCGTGTGAAGTGTATTCGATTGTAATAACGAGGCATATGCGAGTTCCACTAGCCTTATCTCAAAAACGTTCTTTCTTGTCATTTATACATTGTCTAACTCATGGTCTAAAACTAACTCAGAACAGTGAATACTTTTTCAGGTGAAGATCATTTGAAGTGAATCTGCCACGTTACCTTTTAGAGTTATTGAGTAGTTCGTATGTTTATTCATTAACAAACTACAAAAGGGTCGGGGTGTTAGTTGGGTACTGTTCAGGTACTTATTGTTGCTTCACGTACATTATAGCACATAACGATAATTTGAGGTACGGCCACACACCGATATTCTTTTTAAATTCCTATTTCATCACTGTAATTAATAGGAATGTATTATTGAAAATGATCCTAATAAATTTGTTTATATTTTGTAAAAAATTTAGTAAGTAATGATTCGAAAAGTTTGTAAAAGTTTGGCATTGATATTTGAATATCTTATGTTCGTTTTCCCTCATTCGGTATTCCGATCATCCAGAACAAAAATTTAGTTGGATGACGGTAGGAAGGGGAATCGCACTTCAAATGTGTCGCTTCCGAAAAAGTACGAACGTCGCTAGGTCTTGCAACCCAATTTCCTACATCATGACGTCCACTGACCTTGCTCATTCCGGCCATCTCTACTTGCGTATTCGTTGTGAAAGCCTGCAGACTTCCGCAGTCTTGCAAATTACATGCACTCTTCAGAGATGACAGATTTTATAATATCCTACCATACTCATTTCAGTTTTGAAGAAACCGACGTTAGAAAAGAGCCTACGAGAGGGAAGTGATCATGCAGCTGAGAGAAAAGGCTTGGATGGAAAGCGCAGAGAATGGGGGAAACGATAAAGTGGCTTCACTATGCGCACGTTTAGTTGAGCTCTCATTTTTCTAGTTGTGTCAGGAGTAACGCCTGGAGGTAGGACTTAATATTCTGTGAAAATGTCTGTTTTCAAATGTTAATAATCTTGCTTTGTTGATACTTTTATTCATTATTCAACTATTTAAGGTTAAAGAGGGAGAGAAATCCAGAGCTCAAGAAAACGTGCGCAGATTGTACTTCTGCTCCAAACATTACATACGCAAGTAACATGGCACGCAATCTCCACCTTCTCCACCTCCGTCTGCGTTAGCGCTGAGTCGGCTGTCGCGGCCTAGAGTCCCTAGATACAGAGAGTAGCGCATTCCATTGTTCCAAAGATCCCGCCATTTTATAACCAGTTGTCAGGAGAATTACTACTGTGAGATACTCTGTATGTTGAGAACCATGAACCTATTCCTAATCAATATTAATAATCTTAAACATCTCTGTCGGAGCACACTAAATAATATAATATAATAAATAATATTAATTACAATATTCCTGGGGGGGACAGCGGAGCGAATACGGCTCCTTAAAATTTTAAAAAGCACGTCTGTAAATTAATTGAGCAGTAACATTCATCAGCTTCATTCCGGCACAAATCGAAGACAACAATCAAACAGCCACAGCGATTCCGAGAAATCGTAATCGCTGTCATATAAAATTACAAAATCAAATCAAATCAATAATGCGTTTAAAACAAATTCACCAGGTTCAAAATTCACCAAATTCAAAATCTCAATTAAAACATTCGCTAAATTTATAAAACTCGAACGTTTTCATTTTAATCATTAAAGCTCAATTTCCAATGACACTCGCTCATTGGCTGCGAGTTTTTCTCCGTGCGTCACCCGACGCATCCGGAGCTCAGTCTTGTGTGAGCCTCCTGGCAGTAAGCCTCGTGAATGCAAACGTAGAACGTTGTTTTCGACATGTGCAACATGTTCAGTCTAAAGTGCAGTCTTGTGTGAGCCTCCTGGCAGTAAGCCTCGTGAATGCAAACGTGAACGTTGTTTTCGACACGTGCTACGTATTCAGTTTAAAGTGCAGTCTGCTCTCAGCCTCGTGGCAGCAAGCCTCGTGAATGCAATGCTCTTAGAACGTCGTTTTCGACATGTGCTACATGTTCAGTTTAAGGTCTAGTCTGTGAAATGCTCGCAGAACGTTGTTTTGACACGTGCTACGTGTTCAGTTCAAGGTGCAGCGTTTAGCAACAGAAAGCTGCAATCTCTTCATACGAGCCTCTCCCTTGTGTTGCCTAACGCGAGGGGAATCCATCAAGGCTGCTTGAAATGCTGCCTGTGTCACGTGTTATGTGATGGTGTTTCTGGCGAGACTTATATCCCCACGTACAGAGCGTACTGGCTGTACATAGCATTACGCAATGTACCCCGGAGCAAAACAGGGCTTATGAATTTAATTAAAGCACGAGGCCCGATAACCAATATCTTGGAACCAGAAAGAAGGCGCCTTTTCGTGTCCCCGATAATTTTAACGAACTTCTATCTTAAGCACCTAATAAATATTAATAAATTTCATCGCAGTTGCGCCCTGCGCTCAGATTAGACGTCGAAGGCTCCAATAACTAACGCCTGCCCCTTAACCTCCATGTAATCATGAAAGGTCACTTCGGGGCACAGTCCTCGCGATACCAAGATCCTCGCTTTGGAGTTCCCCCTCCGCCCGTGATAAGGGCCACACAGAGCGCACTTGCGTCTCTGACCATAACAAGTATCTCCCCCTCCACCATGTACTTACAAACAGGAGTGGGGATGTAGCCTATATAGTTTCTAAGGAGATATTGTAAAGGGTTCACAACCATTTTCGACTTTGTAATAGAAATTTGTATAACCTGTATTTTATTCACTTCTGTAATAAACTCGGTGTGTTCTCACTCTCTGAGTTTCATTTCACTAAGTCTGTCTGGAGAACTGTCGACTTGCCATCGACGTATTTTACTCGAGTGCCAGACTATGACAGTTTCTTCATGGCGAGCCTTCCTGCCTCGTGTTCACTGACGCGAGCGAAGAAAATGTCCGCATGTGTAACTGTGCAAATGTTGATCAAACAATGTATCTCTTACTTGCCTATTATGCTTGAATTTAATATATGTGTTTTATGTCACTCACAAATTTACTTTCCTTAAAGTACAATAGCAGTAATCACAGACAACAGATGCAACCTGTCCAAAGCTGGTCCTTCGAATCCCTCTAAATAAGTTGAACTATTGAAGGTGTTGGGGGAAGGAGAACAGGATATTCCCGGAATACAAAAACAGGGTCCGCTGCTCTCTCTCACACCCTCATTCCCCCATAATCTCCATAACGTCACCAATTGTAATAATTCTCGTTCAACTTCTGAATTCTGCTTGATGGGGCTATCGGGCGAGAGGATATTAAATGGCGGCGGTTGCGCTATTCTCTGTATCTAGGGACTCTAGGCGTCGTAAATCCCGAGAGCCCTCCGCGGCGTCGCTGATGGGTGGTACAGGTGGCGCGGTGGTGCGGGTGGTGCGGGTGGGTGGGCGGACGCGGCGGTCGCAGCTCGCTGCGCGGGCACAGGGCCACCCGCTGCGGGCGACGCACAAGCCCCGTCTGTTCGCCGCCTCGCGCGCGCAGCCCACCAAAACGGCCCGAGCGGTTTAATGGCCCCGAGACGCGCCGGCGCGGACGCATGACGCTGGAGCGAATCTCACGACGGTGAGGAGTCCTGGAACACGCGGCCTGGAATGCCTCTATAGTCCGATTAAAATAAGTTGACAATTGTGCTTCTGAAGCTGTAGCTTCGTACAATATGAGTATATGATTTGGTTACTTTAATAAGCATTTATTTCAAATGTTTATATTCGTGTCCCGGGAGCACGTGCTCGGTGGTAAGCAAACTGTCAACGTCGCTCCATTCTATTTGCAACTATCAATCACCAACTTATTTTAATCAGACCATAGTTACGACCGGCTTAGGTGGCTCGGGGCATCGATTGACGTCACTTCTGGACTTCTGATCGGGGCACCCAGGGTTCGAGTCCCGACGGTAGCAGGATTTCTGACACTAAACTTCGGTTTTTCTTTCTTGGCGCGTGGAGTCACATGATCATGCGGTAGGAGTGGCATGATCGCAACTGTATCGAGCAGTTCTGGCGATCATGCGACTCCTAGCGTCACAACCGAGAACGACGCGAAATACCGTGAGATATTCCATTTTCATGACTCACCCCCACGCGTCAAGAAAGAAAACCCGTGGTATAGCCAGACAGCAAGGTCGAATTCAGCCTCTTTCTGGACGAGAAGTCTTGCAGCCGGTTGTTCTGAACGATAGTTTTCCGTAGTTTCTCTGATAAATACTCGGCTTAAGACGGAGCAGTACCCTAACAAACGGGCCACAGACCGCGCGCGAGTTTTCCTTCCTCGTCCCTGTTCTATGTCCTTGTCCTAACCCATTAGTTACACTTACACTTACACGCACTGCACTGCAATAGATGTTGGTAGGCCCGACGGGAGCTTAGCGCTTGTCCCGACTGAGGTGGTGCTCCGCTGGAAGGAGATATATGGTTGGCGGACACCCCGCAAGCCGACGGGAAGGTCGGCGCTGGATCTCACCATCGCGGGGGAATATCTACGCCCACTCCCATGATAAAATTCTGCACTACGCTTGAACTAATCGATCAGTCAATCTTCAACTACGGAAAAAAGGCTGTAGTTTTAAGAAATGATTAAAAGCAATTAACATGTTCGAATTTCACTCAATATTTAAATGATCATGAATATTCTATATTAAATGAGTCAAGCAGTGATGGTGATGTAAACAACACACTATTGTGAATATTAAAAAAAGACCCTGTGTCTCAAAAGACACAGCCGACACAGACATCCCGCTCTCTAGCGGGTCTCTTTAACAGAGCGGGTCTCTTTAATAGACCGAAATTACCTTAGTTTTTTAAAATAATTTATAAGTTTTCATTTTTTACTAAACAATTCCTGAAGATACAAAATATCCTACAAACAATTTCATTTTAATGTTTTTTCCGCATTAGTTTCTCTCTTCACACTCCTCTTCCTTTAAAACCTTTCATCGTCTTAATTTGTGAAATTTCTTTGAACCGCGTATGTTTGAGCGTCCTCTTGTCTAGTAACCTAAGACTATATGAATGTTAAAAAATCGAAAAATAATCTGGGAAATCCTGAGAAATTTAAGAAATAAAAATAATTTAAATTTATGAATTTTAAAACAAGTGTATTTACACGATCAAGAAAATTCCTGATTAGAGAAGTTCATTGAAGGTTGTGATATTAACGAACATTAACGAAAGGTACTTCAAAATCCTCCGAAATTATTTTGCATATTGTTTGTTTAAAATGCATTTTGGTGCTGACTTATTAATCCTAATCACACCAAGCAGTTACTCACCATTTTCCAAACGAGAAATCTTTAGAAAAGCATAAAATCGAATGATCAGATTTCCAGAAACAATTGTGAAAGGTAAAAGTTTAAGCAAAACAGCTAAGCCATATGTAAGATTTGATCTCTTTACCAATGGTGTGAAGCTACATTAGTGCTCACATGTAGGCGATATATTTGTACATAGTATTTTCCTCATTATGATAGAATTCCTAATGTTATAAGTGAATTATTAACACAAATTTTATACTCTAGTTGGAAACACAGCGAAAACATCTGTGTCTCAAATGTGTGTCTCAAATTCTCTCAAAGTGTGTCTCTCTGTGTCTCAAATTAAATTAACATTACAAATATAAATAATGGAGTCAGCAACAAACAATTTTTTATTATTATAACTATTAAAAATACAAATATCTAGTCAATATCTGATATTCATGAAATTATTGAAAATTATCAAAACAACCAAACATCTTCACATTCCATCAACAGTATAAAACTCTGGCTGATCCGACGTTTCCTGATCACGAAAACATTTGATTCATTTTCCATTTTTATGTTCTTCTGGAGGCCCCCCAGCTGGCCGTGGCTCCTGGGCAAGAGCCCCAAAATCCGTGTCTTAACCAGGGGGCACAGAAGCAGCCTTGTGCGCGATGCCGGAAGCGGAGGTACGAGCTGGGGAAGGAGGTTGCGGATGGCCGCGAGCGCACGCCGTCCCACCCTCACCCCCACCCCGCCCACGTCGCTTGGGGCACCGGGTGCTGGAAATATCTCAGGGGTAACCAGCTCATGGCGGCTGATGAGTAGCGGTTATAAAGAGGAGGACGACGACGACAGAAGGGATGAAATGCAGATAGATTCTTCATTTATTTTATTTACATTTATGGTTTTTTATTTGCTTATTTAGTCACCATATAATAATAATCAAAATAATAATAATAATAATAAAAATTAATTATGGTCGGTCCGGATAAGCAAGATCGCTTAGGCACTAGTGCCGTGGCGATCTCGGTCGGAAGAATGGCAGGTTCGAGTCCCGCCTCGGGCGTACGTGTATTTGTGTATGTGTGTGTCGTCCATTCACCCTTCATGATCATCCTCATTCAATCTTCTGTCCCCCCAGTATTAACAACCCTGGAGGATAAAAATCAGATTCAGCTTAATACTGATCCCCTGATGAATCACATGCACCCGTCACCGAGATAAAATGATACTGAACCCCGGTAAGTGTAGGCGCATGTCTATGTGGTCCGGGACAGCCAACTCGGGAACAAAAAAAAACGGATTTAATTTCATAATGTAACTGCCACTCGTTTCCTTCACACTGATTTGATTGAAAAATATTAGTTTTGTCACAAACTTTAATGACATTGAACATGCGATGAGTGGACATGGTTCGCCAATGAATCACGGATCACAATTTTGACGGAAATTCGTGAATTACATGCGTTATGTTATGAAACGTTATTCAGATGTGTTTATGATGAGGTTACAGCTACCCATTGGAAAGTTCTGACACGTATAGCCTCACAAAATATCTTTTCAATTTTAAATTCAAATTGTGGCTTGTAGAGAAAGAGTAAACAATATTTTTAACGTGCATGCTACGAACGTATAATTGAAGGATTGCTTGATGTTTACAAGTATTGGGAACGATGTCCTGCTTAAATAAACTTTCATTTTTTAAAGTTCTTTCTGCTAATAGGGTCAAACGTATTATCTCGAACACCAGCAAATAAAACTGTTCGTTTTTGCTACGATAAAAGTGGATCAGTTTTAGACAGAGGAAAAGATCGTGCGTGAAAGACCGACAGATTTTGAATGATGGTGGAGCCCACGTTGCATTAGACTGCAACAAACATTCGTCTTCAAATTATTTAACAGAGATAACACGCAATGGAACCGAAAATATTAACTTTGATAGGTGAAAGCTACGTTGTGTTCGAAATCAGTGTGCAATATATGATATAAGAGAGATTTATAAAATAAACTTAATATTCCTAATTCACCAGAGAAGTTAGGGTTGTGCTTGAAAGAAACTATAGCGTTGATTCTGAAATTTTGTGACATTTTTCCCTGAATTGAATTCCAGTCTTAAAACCTTGAAATGAAGTCCTGTCACCCACAAACTAACAAAAAATGTCTATTTCCACGTTGAATAGCTCAGTTCCACTGAATAATTCAAATTCGTTTGGGACTGTTTTTACGACTTGAAAATTCGGCCGTGAACGCAAGAAAGTATTGCACGCAGTGCGACTGGGTCTGCTTTGTAGAGAGCTTTTAAAAAATATTCGGCCCTAAATGGTCTGTCCACGTGTTTGTGAATTCGAGCGGATATACCAGCTGAGTTAGATCACAGCCTCAAGCATTACCGATATTATCGCAGCGATTCTGACCGGAAAGACCTAGAGTTGGAGTCCCGATGATTGCAGATTTTTGACTAGTTATACAGCAAAGTCGAATTTTGTCGCTGTCTGGAAGAGAATTATAGCGACTGGCTGCTCTGATTGGTAGTTTTCCGTGGTTTCTCCGATCAACACCAGGCGACTGCTGGAGCAGTTCCTTGAGATGCGGACCACGGATTGCGCACGATATTTCCTTCCTCTTCCTTGTCCTATCCTCACCCCTTACACACACTTACACTAAAATGCACAACACTACCACATATGCCGGGAGACCAGTCGGGAGCTTAGAGCTTGTCGCGGCTGGGGCGGTGCGTCGCTGGTGGGAGATAACTGGTTGAGCGGAAACCCCGCTAATCGACGGGACTTCGGCGCTGGATCTCGCCATTCAGCGGGGAAAAGATCACCGCCACCTCCCGAGGAAAAACACGCAGTACACTTACGGGACTAATGGCCTCTGTAGTTGACGCGCCCGGAATCACAAACAATCAACCAATCTAATGTATCCGGAAACATAAATCAGTCAAAAAATCTGACGAACATGGATCCACTCATGAACGCACGCGGAGAAACGGGTTCGACAAAATCGAAGGTGAGGTAGTTTTTAACGTGATTTCGACGAAATCCAGTATAAGTAACAGTGATTTCAAAAACAGTCAAACATCTCATTTGAAACGGTACAATCTACACATGCTAGCAAACATGTATGACAGAATGAAAGCAAGAAATGGGACAAATGATTACAGTCAGTTCAAAAATAAGGACTTAGATATGGAAGTATCGGAAGACAGGGAATTATTAGTCCAGACGACTAGTAACTTTAAATTTTAAATTGAGGTCAAGTCAATGCGAACTATCTTTGATTTTCATGAGAACGATAACTCTTTCGACTGAAAAAGAGTTTTTACTTCTCTTCGACAAGGTAAACGATAAATACGAGAAGAGATGTTATCACCAGCACTTTTAGAAACATGTAAGCTTTTCTTTAATGGGCGATTCACAGACTTCACAGTACCTTGCTTGAGTGCCTTTATAAACAGGTTTAAAGTGAACAGGAACATAGTCGTACATCACTGTCTGCCCCTGTAACACTCGTACATCAAAGATTCTAACGAGTCATTTCACTTCGAAGCGACTTCAAGACGAGGAAGAAGTAGCATTTATACATAGATTGTCGTTAACCCACAAAATGATTGAAGACAAATAACAAACTGACCTCTCACAATGTTGAGGAAATGACATTCCGTAGTTTCTAATATTTATTTACGGTACACATTAATAAAGATGAATGATAAACAAAATAATGCAAACAATTCACAATAGATGAGAATGTTTTGTGTTTAAATTATTGTATAATTTTGTATGAAAGCATTCCATACACAAACCATATCTTACACATGTCTAGGAAACTTTCATCGTTATTTGTGTACGTTTCTTACCACAATATAATAAATTATATTTTGATACTTCAATATCCATTACAACACTAAGAGATTCTAGGCATATTTCTCCTTCTCAAATAATAATAATTACTACGAAAACTAAAGTTTATAATAAGAATAATAATTGTAATTATATATATTGAAACGAATTGTTATCACCAAGACGATAACAATGCGTTTCGAACCAATTTTGTACGTTTGAACTGCGCGGCAGAGGCTAGCCCGCCGGCGGAGTCGGGGGGGGGGCAGAGCCAGTTCAACGTGAAGAACCAGGAGTCACGAATCGAGCAGGAGACCAGTAGAGCAATGGCGGAGAAAGAGAGTGGACGTAAGGTATCGTGTGGAAGGAAAAGCGTATAGTGGCGGACAGAGTGGAACCAGAGTGGAGTTGTGACGGAGAAAGTGTGGGACCAAAGTGAACGCATTAGCGGAAAAGTGAAGCGAGACAGAGAGAGTGCAAGAAAGTAGTAAAGTGTTACAGACGGTGAAACGCGTTGGATGATGAACACGTGGGACGGACACTGCCGTATAGAGGGAGGGAGCATAGTATGCCAGTTTTTAAACATTATCAAGCACCACTTAGTTGAACAGTTAATGATCATTACCATAAAGGTCGAGAACTGTATCGTAAAAGAACGAGAGAATAGCAGCTGGGGAGGACAACGCTCTGATACAATCAAAACGTTGGGTTACGTTTCAAAGCAGACCCCGGCGGCTACGAGTGGGGTGAGAAGCGGCGGCGGCGGCGTTCCTCTGCCGCCCTTCCGAGCACCTCCGAAGGAGACGGAATTACCCGAAGGGCGAGGTGGCGTGGCCAGGCTCGTCAGGCAAGAACGCATCGAACAAGTCGCCGGCGCGGCATTGCGGGGCTCCCCCTCCCCGCGCTGGCTTCCTGCGATGCGCGGTGCCGGCCGACGGCGGAATGGGCGAGTATTGAAACGGCGCAAGTCAACGGGGTTTTCGTGAGTAAAAGCGGTCGGAAGGTTGGGAGAGTAGTGATTGACCAAGAGAAAACAGTGATCTTGATTTGAGCCCCCCCTAAGTAATAAAACTAGTGTAAGGAAGTAAAGCCATAAGGCGACCGTAAAATTGTAAAAAGGGATCAGACAAAGCACGGGAAAAACAGAGTAAATGCTCCTGTGAGCGCCAAAAGCAACTGACTTTGTATAGCAATGGTTTTGTTCTGTTTTTGTAATAAAGAAAAGTTTCTTTATCCCTAGTCTCCATTGTGTGGATGATTGGATCCGGAGCCCATTCCCGAAAAAGAATTCCTGCCCCCTCTTGTTTATTTATAAATTTTGTGAGAGTTAATCAACAACTCGTTTCAATATATATATATATATATATATATATATATATATATATATATATATATATACACACACACACATTGAGACGTAACGGTTTTTTCGGTACAATCCAACAATGATTTTAATATGATAAGGCGACAGGTAATCTGTCTCGTGAATGGGCTCCGGGTACTCGTGCGTCCATTGGAAAGACAGAGTTGTAAGACAGAGAACATAACACTTTATTTCAAAAAGAGTAAAAACAACATCAAAACACTTTCATTACAATATCATACTCCTTTCATTTGTTCAACCCCTGGAATAATTAAGAATCACTGCTACATTCGTAATCAACCTTTAATGAGTCGCTCGCATCAAATCTGACGTTTCGATGACCACCCTGAGCGTTCCGTGGGCCCGGGCCACGGAGGCATCTCGTGCGAGTTCGGCGTCGCACGGCTGGCCTCGGCGCCGGCGGCGGGCCGAAGCGAGGCCGGCAATGTGAAACGTTACTGCAACGTTCAAGGGATGCCAGCCGTCCTCCGATTAACACACGCTTCACCACAGCCTTAATGGCGATCTAATCTCGTCCGCGCCTCTCGTACAGTCTACTTCGCGGACGTAAAGATCACTATATTACTGTTAACACTTCTTGCCGGATGTTTTACAACACGGCTGCTACCACGTGGGGCGGCTCGTCCAGCAGCTGACCCTGAGTTTTTACCCAATCTTTGATGTCGCAAATCTTAATTACACGTCAACCATAGTTCACTATGCTTGCCCCCACCTTAACCATCGCTTGATTCACAGTCCACCAATACTTTAAAACACCCCCATTGTCCCTTTATTACTTCACTTACCGACTTGTGCTCACGCATCAGTCCCGTCTCACTTCGATTACGCGTTTCACCTGAATACTGTTCATCACGCCCGCTCCATATTACATACATATCACATTTACAGTTCCTCAACTTCTTAATTACCAACTCCTGCTCACGCATTCCCCCCGACTCGTTGAACGGGTCATTTGACTCGGGCGCCACTACCTCTAAATTCAAAGTGTTGGCCGCGTCTAACCCGTGCCGCTGCCTCTCTGGTTAGAAACGTATTATAATATTCCGTTTCAATATATATATATATATATATATATATATATATATATATATATAAATTTTAATGTTATTGCCGTTTTTTCCCATTTCCTCTCATCCGTCCTGCTTCCTTGTTACCCTCGTATCTCTCTCCCTCTCTTTTACTTCTCTACACACTAGAATACTTCTACATGCGTACGTACACGCCATCAACGCATACAATTCAGTAACTTCTCTCATTATTACGACTCTCAACAAGACAGTGAAGCACCAGTTCGAAACGAATGTGGCCAACGGCCCTCGGTGCGATGCAGGCAGCAACCAAGTGCGTGGAACGAGGACGCTCCGAAATCGTCGTCGGCTGACGGACAGCAACAGGAAAGTGTAGAGAGAAGGGAGAAGCTCGGATTCGCGTCCGGGCGCTCTCGAAAAAAAAAGAAGCCTCTCGTAATAGCTTGGACCGCAAAAACAGCACGCCGCGCTGTTCGCAGAGAGACCGTCACCGCCGGCGCCGCCCCCCAGACAGCACAGGCTGGGTCAAGGGTCAGGTAGACAGACGCGGCCGTGGTCGCGGTCGCTGGCAGCCCGCCACCACGCCCTCACCGTGGCGCGGCACATCGCAAATGGCGCCGTGCCATACACACACACACACATGTGCCCTGGAGGTGGAATAGCAGCGTCGCGTCGCGCCACGCCGCGCCGCGCCGCAGCGCCGTCTGTTCCAACGCGCAAGCTGCACAGTGTGCGCGAACCGTCGCTGCTCGCTTGTTTGTTAACGATTTGCGAATGGGACGATCAACCGCGAAGAGGCAGGACAGGCAGTAACTTTCTATATCTGGGTACTGAACTCTCAGTCGAATCTTGTGGAATGACTGGGATTTTCAGCGAGTTCACTGTTTTCTGGGAGTTCACAAATTCCCCTTCCCCTCATCCCACCGTTACTCCATTATCATTCATTTCGTAATAAAAATATATTCATTACGTCACTGATCCATCCCGCAATAGCAATACGACTTGCATTACAAGCACTATTACAAGCACAACACTCACGTTGTTAGTATTATGTAATATGTATGTATATACTATTTGCGGAGAGTTAATATTCATTTGTGGTAGAGTTCTGATCATTATCAGACACGACACTTGGTTAATGTCCGATAGTACTCACCTACTGATAATCCGGAAGATATCACGTCAAGATATCCCGATTGTTTTTTTCAAATGATTCATGTTTAGGTGCATATATACGTAACTAAAAGGATATCCGTCACGACAGTGATGTACTACTCCCAATTTAGATAATTTACACTTTTAAATTTTTATTAGTTCTTTTATGTAATTTATCAGATGTGTGATGCAATAATTGTTCCTAATATGGATCTTTATTCTTGAATGGTTTGAGCGTAAAACATAATAACTAGGGAGCATATTTTGAGGACTTAAATCATCACCAAAAATGATCAATAAAATGCTCTTAAAATGTTTTTAAAATGCTCTAAAATCAAGGAAAAATGAGGTAAAAAACAGTTCGGATGAACAATTCCAGCTGTTGGATATGTTACTGGGTAAATTGAGGCATTCAGTCAAGTAAATTCAGTCAGTAAATTCTTGCATTCAGTCAAGTAAACTCAGCTTGCAAACGTTTGATATGGACTGTTCTTTACCAGAAAATCTCTTTCTTAAGTTATACCGAAATCGGCCAAACTTTCAAAGGCGCTGATAGGCGTCTCAGGAACCTTAGATTACATACAAACACTAACGTTACAATTTCTGAGCACGAAATTGAATAGGCTTCTTAGAAATTCTGTGGAGAGCATATGTTGCATCTCGTGAATATTACTTGAAGCAAATACCATTAGAATGTTATTATAATCGTTGAAATCAGCGAAAAATACATTAATAATTACTGCAAAAGGTAAATAAATGACTTATTAGTCGAAATCGACGAAAAATGCAAAAAAGTGACACATACAATTGGGTAATTTATTTTAACATAAAATTAATTTCTTTTCTAAACGGCATTGTTCTAAAGCAAAAGGAAAAAATGGCATATCATTCAAATCCGCCCCTAATGATAACCATCGGTTTTTGTGATACTAATCGTCTGGCCAGTGCCATCTGCTTAATGGCTTACCAACGATTTAACTAGGGAAACTCCATACTTCCATAGTTAAGTGGCTCACTGGTACTTTTTCCCCCACTGGTGCAAGGAGTTAACAATGTTCAAGAGCACGTCTAGAATTATTTCAAGGATCCTTGCGTATCCTGATCTTTTGTATCGCAGGAATTATCAAAGGTTACTGCTTGTGGAAATAATACTCGAATGAATGACTGGACTGCGAAGTAAACAAGGAAAAGTGTCTTGTTTGCTTGATATTGTCCGCGATGTTCTTATCGAATGATCAGTCACCGACTTAGTTATCCGTAATGATCGTATCTTATTGGTCGACGCGAAGATGAATACACTTGAACTCATTGCAAATTCATGACGTCACTTAATGTAAACGGTAACACAAGCAGAGAGGGATAACATTGTTTATATCTCAGAAGAGAATCTAATAAACTTTTACGTTATTTGTGATGCACCAGGAGACCAGATCGAGAGAGAAATTTAAAATAAACAGGCAGCATAAGAGTTTATGCTTTAACAGTGGCAAATGAAGTGAAAATTGTTGAACAATATTGTAAATAAGTTTTTACTAGTATGTAAGTAATAGCAGTTTCATCAGCTACAATACTCTATCATTAGAATGTAGCCCTCGACAAGCTCAATTTTACCGATACTGACTCCTGCGTACATCTCAATATAGTATAATCTATTCAACCAACAAGACACGCAAAACTTTGCCAGACAATTACGCGTTCCCTTTAATCTTTGCAGCCTATCTGATTCCATCACATAACCAATCTTACCCTGCCAACACCACTACCCTATTTTGTGTGGTTCTACACGCTATGAAGCGGAATTCGAAGCCCTGAAATTGAGTCCAATAGATGTGGGATGTTGTATGTGAGACTTCGGAGGAAACGGGAACACTCACGACGTAAAACGGCCAGTAACAACATTCCCGATGGTCCATTTGCTCGTTCTCTACTTCGAATGCCTCTTTATTGCTTCCGGTCGTTCTCAATGATGACAATGAAACGTGTTGTGTTTACTACTCTCACAGCCAATCTTAAAACTTGAAAGAGCGCAAAGTGAGTAAGACACGTTCGGAGCGAACGCAGCTTTCTCGTTGATTTGTGCCTCACGGTAAACAGGGCTCATAAAGTGAGAGAAAAATAACGAATATTATTTGAATTGATAAATATTTGAGTAAATACCAACTGGAAGCTCACGAAAAACAAGAATTACCAGGTGTATGTATAAGTTTTTGCCGGTTTTTGTCGCAAAGAAAACGTTATTTTAAAGGTAAATACATTGTTTGTTCATTGAAAATATTGACCAGCGGCTTCTACACAATTCGCCCATTTTTCAGGTAAGACATCAATACCATGCTAGAAAAACTGCTTGTTTTTTGCAGCAAACCATTCGTCACGCCATTTTTCGACTTCCTGGAAATTGCTGAAGAGCTGCTCTGCGAGCACGTGCCCCATTCATGCGAAGAGGTCAGATGGCGCCAGGTCCTGGGAGTAAGGCGAGTGCGGAACGCTCCACGCGATTTCAAGGTGTCTTTCACTGGTTTTGCTGTGTGAGACGGCGCATTATCCTGCATTTGCCGTTCATTCAATTCGTGTGTGACCCATTTACCGAGTTTATTGATCTTTCCCATTGCCCGTAAACGTCTGCTGATTGTTTCTTGTGACACATTAAATGCTTTTGATAATTGCTGTTGAGTTTGGGTAGGGTCGTCATCCAATAACGCCTGGTATTGCTCGTCTTCCCACTTTTGTGGTCTACCAGAGCGCGCACTCTTTCTCTTTGAAATCATCACATTTAAATGGTCGAAGCCATATTTCACATGTTCTAATCGCCTGTTTCTGCTAAAGAACTGCTTCGAATGACCCTTCCAGTCGCATCTGTGGGAATCATTAGAGTTAAAGAAAAACGCGTGCAACTAAAGACGCTATTCGAGCACCGGTATATTCTAGCAAATAATAGGATGAATTTAGCTCAGCACCAGCATTACCACTGACTGTGCAGCGACTGTTACAGGGATGACCTAGTATTCGAACCCTGACAATCGTATTTTCAACACAAGATAAATAGCTCGGTCGAAATCAGTCACTGTCTAGAGGAGAGTTCTAACGGCCGGCTGTTATAACCTGCAATTTTCCGTAGTGTCTCCGTTTTACACCAGGCGAATGCCGGATAGGTATCCTAAAAATGATCCATCGATTGCGCGCGATATTTTCTTTTCCTTCCTTGTTTTATACTCTCCCCTTACTCACACATACTAACAAGCACCTCATTACCATTAATGCTGGGAGACCACTCGGGAGTTTAAAGCTTAACCCGGTTAGGACAAGTTGTTGAACCTGTTTTGTACTGGTGTTGTTAGCGAAACAACGTACACACTTCCAATATACACATTTATTCGTGTCTCAAGAATGTATATGTATTTCTAGGCAGGTCGTCGTACAATGTTTCTCGACTAGCCTGTGAGCTACCGCTCCACTCAAGGCACGGCCACCCGTAGCTCCGCCTAGGACTGCTACTGGAAATCTGTCTCCTCGACGTCGCACACTGGGACAGAAAGGAGCAAAACCTGGCCAAAACTCCAAATAGGAAATAACTTGTGCACCGTTTACAAGTAGATCTCTTGAAAGGGGAATGTTCATCCCTTAAGAAAATGTTAACGTAAACAATTTAACCCTCCTAGTTCTTGTGTGACGTGTCTGTAAAATTGAGCTCAGTCTGCCGCACGTTTTCTAGTGAGTGAGGTGTCTTCCGGACAATAAAATTTGAGCGGTCAGAGCATCAACATACGAAAAGTCAGGAGCAAGATTTTTGGTCAATGTACTCATGTTTGGTAGTACTTTTATACGTTAATTTGTAATTTTGCCAAAAAATTTCTCTTAATGTTTATATTCCATTATATCGTGACGTGTAAAATATCCTAATAATTGGGTAAGTTCAATTTTGGGCAGGGGTGAAAGTACATTGTTCCAAAACAAGACTTATGGCAAAAAATACCTCATAATGTGTAGAATATGAGGCAATAAACATATATCAGCGCAAAAGAGCGCCAACGATAGTTTTTGGTTTTAATTTACCACGCTACAAAAAGTGAAGATGTGAAAATGAACTGTGTCCCTTAGCCACTCTTTGTTCATAGAGAAGAATGATTATAATACTGTTCATAACTAGGGTATTTAATAGTTAATCATACGTTAGTTGCTTTTTTTACTTTCTCGCTACCACTTACGTAGTAGAGAGAAAGTTATGTAATGCTGCGGAAAAAATCGGAAAATATTCATCAGAAAAACTTTTATTGCCGGGCATTGGTAACGAAAAACTGGATAAATACGGTTGCTAAATTTAGAGAAAAAGTCCTCTTATACGTGGTGTTGCCAAAATCCAAATTTTGGGTGTCATTGATACCGAAAAATTGATTGACGGCAAAACGTCTGTTCGTCTCTGAACAAAGCTATCGGCTAAACCGTAGAGCCTATTTTCTCTAAAGTTGATGTTGCGGCCCCTGGAATTCGAAACCATATTACAATTTTGGGGGTACTTTATATAAAACCCCTGGGACATTTTCAAAATTTTCAAAAAAATATCTCCAACGTTTTCGATTAAATTTTGTTGTTGGATGGTGTAAAAGATGTTTAAGAGAATGGTGCAGGTCTAATTTTCGTTAAAATATGTTAAATTAAATAAAATAAATAAGTTAAATTTTTTCTGTGTCTTTCTACAACTAAAATATTGAAGATACAGGTTTTTTGCCTATATGAGATGTATTTATAAGACGCACAGTTATTCAGCAGGTCCTTATGACCATGTAATCAATGATCAAGCCTTCGATACAAAAGGGCCGACGATATAAAAGGGCCGACCTTTAGTAAAAATGTATTAGTGGTAAAAGATGCCAGTGATTGTACATAACACTTTAATTCATAGATCACAAGTTATGAAAAATGTCCTTGTTCCTATTGGACACCTTTCTGAAGAGCCCAGGAGTCGCTCCACAAAACATGAAAATATGCCGTCGTCATTACTCCAGAAAGTGCAGCGGGAAATTTACAATAGAGGACATAATAAATAACTCGTTAGTTGCTTCTGATCTCTTTGAGTCAAGTTTGGAAAGATGAGCAAAAAATACATCTTATTTGTGGGAGGATATTATGAATCTCCTTTTTACAGAGAATCAAAAGTCCCTTACACATTCGTCTAATGACGACAGTAATTCAGATGGAAACACATTATTGTAAAATATAAATAAATAAATAATTGATGTTGAAAAAATATGTATGATGTTCTATATATCCAATCATATATTTGTAGCCTTTTAATAATGATACCCGTTCCCGAATTCGTGTAAAAAGGCTTCCAGGAGTTTTGGCCAAGTTTCAGCCCTTTCTGTCCCAGTGTGGTCAGCCTCGCCCCGACGCCGCCACCGTCCGTGGGGAAGGGGTCTCTCCAAACCCCGCCGAGATAGGGGGAAGGAGTCTGCCCTCTCCGTGGTGCGCGATCTCCACGCGCCGCTGCTTCGCCGCCGTCCCGCCCCTGGCGGGGAAAACGGGGAACCTTCCCGCTCATGATGTAGGCCACACTACAGTGCCCCCCCTGGGGGACATAGGTGGAGGAGAAATTCCCAGCAAGCCGACGTGTAGGTCGATGCCTGATATCACTATCCAACGGGGAAGGAACCACCACCGCTAGTCGGAATAAAACATTTATCACACAAACGCGAATAATGACCAGTAATTGACGTGCCGCAAACATTAATCGATCAATGGAGATGCAGCTGGAACACCGGGAGTATTCCAGCAAGGAAAGCAAATGTCAAGACCAGCAAACTCTCGAGCGCAACCGCATTAACAGCGCCCTCTACAGCACAAGAGGCGCTCGAGGAGGTTCGACGAGCGACGCCGCCGCTCCGATTCGCAGCCTCGTTCTCCTGTGAACGCACACAAATTAACGGCTGCTCTCTAGTGCGGCGCGGCGCGGGGCGGCAACGCTCTCTCTTGTGGCGGGGGGCAACGCTCTCTCTGGTGTCGCGGTTCCGATGGCTGGGAAACATCACGGCGATGGCGAGGAAACGCTGGGAGAGCGGAGGGGAATGCTCAGGTGAGCAGGGTGCGGGATGTAAAGCACAGAAGAGAAACGCCAAAAAGAGAAACGTAGGGGAGGTAGTGGGGAAAAGCGATAAGAATGGTGTTTTACGGGAAAAGCTAGATTGATTGCTTGATTGAGGATTCCGGGCGCGTCAACTGATAAGGACATTGATCCCGTAAGCATAGTGTATGTTTTATCATCGGTTTGGTTGGTGTGATTTTCCCTCGCTGATTGGCGAGATCCAGTGCCGGCCTACCTATCAACAAGCGGGGTTTTCTTCAAACAGGTATCAGCAGCGGTGCATCGCCCCAGCCGGGACAACCGCTAAGCTCCCGACCGATCTCTCGCTATGTGTTGTTGCAGTGCGTATAAGTATAAATGTTTTTAAGTAAGGACCGGAAAGAGGAAGGAAAGATCGCGCGCTGTCCTGGCCCTTTTTTAAGGTTACTGCTCCGGTATTCGCATGGTGTTGATCAGAGAAATCACGGAAAACTACCGATCAGAGCTGTCAACCGCTAGAATTCTTATCCAGGCAGCGACAGAATTGGACCCAGTTATCTACCTAGTACAGAAAATCATGCCACCGTCGGGACTCGGACCTAGAACCGCATTGCAGTGTCATCAGTTGGCGTCCTGAGCCACCTCTCCCGATGGGACAAGCTAGAGAAATGACAAGAAAATAAGGGCGAGTCTGAGTAGTGATTCCAGGGACGACGAGCTTCAAGGTCGAAGGTATCCGTCTTTTACGTGTAAATCATTTGTATCGTAGCAGGTTTCGATGTCTGAGGCCTGCTGGAAAGGCACTTCGAATTGCGATGGATTCTTCTCCAGGTATCTATCCCGCAGAGAAGCAGCGCCCAAACGGGAACCAGCGCAAAGGAAAAGTTCGGTTTGAACCCAAAAGGGTTTTCGTCATGTGTAGTAGTGTTGCGGCATGTATGTGCGATGGGGAGAGGAGTGAACAAAGATGAGAGAGGAAACGTCGTGAGCAATCTGTGATCTGTTTGTTAGGGTACTGCTCCATAATTCGCCTGGCATTGTTTGGAGAAACGACGGACCACTATCAATCAGAGCAATCGGCCGCCAGAATTCTCCTCGCGACAGTACTCGACCCAGCTGGAGTGGTAAATCCGCAACCGTCTGGACTAGAATCTTAAAACTTTTATTTATTTATCCATTTGTTTATTTATTTATTTACTTATGTATTTATTTATATACATTTACGTGAATAAGTTCATTGCTTGAAAGAACACATTACTAAGCAAAACAAGATTTCTTTTTCAATCTATTAACTACATCAGTTAATTTTTCAGTAAATACATACAGAAATAAGAAAATCAAAATATTAAAAAATGGAGAAAAACTCCTGAGAAGTTGAGGAAAACTGTGGGTGTTTCCTGCCACTGTTTCAATGGCTCACTGGGAATGACCCAAAAAGTCAACTTTAATAATAAAATGTAAATTCTGAGAACAAAAACGGAAAGGTGTTGGGTCAGGCGCTATTCCGAGAAACCTTTATCATAAACTCTGAACGAAAAATCACCCCGCGTATACGAGCGCGTATACTGGAAAGTTGAACAAATTTCATTACACGAGAACCCAAGAACAATCGATATTAAAAAACTAGAGAGAGTGCGATACATCATCTTGATTACAGGACTCAAATTTCCGCCAACAAACCTTAGTATACAAATCAGAGAGAGATTGCTTTTATTCCCCCTCTGTAAACAGAGAAAAACAAAACAAAACTTCAGAGATGTCTCTAAACAACGGCAGTAGCGAGAGCGGCCGTACTGTTCTTGCGAACGCTTATAAAAGTGCTCCTTTTCCCAAAGTTGGGCGGGAAGCGCAGGTTTTTTGCGAAGTTGGCGGGCTTAACATTGCCGTTTTCTTATTGCTCCCTGTGCGCCCTGCTCGCAAGGAGATGTCTGAATCGCTCAGCGCATTAGGAAAGTGCTTCAAAATTCACCTCTGTTTATACCTACCTCACATGTGCTTGTTCATGATAGTGGGAAATGTATACCATTCAATATATGCCATCAGTGAAGCTAATTCATACAATGAATCTGCGTGATTAGACGCGAATCTTGGAAGGAGGGGGAATTTTAAGACTCAGGGGGATATACTACATTCATTTATACAGATCTTCAGGAGATAGAAATTTGGAACAGGAAACATCTTAACTTTCATTAATAACTAAAGATGCATTTTGCATCTAAAGTTACAAATTTTATGCCACATAAGCTATGTTTGAAGGATTCGAAAAAACCAAATGAAAAGGAAAAAATAATCTTTATTACATTTCAGAGCAACCAACTCTTCAAAATGGGGTACTGTAAATATATACGTTGGTATGTATGTCTCTGCTTGGGAGATACACTCGTATGCACACATTTGTACAGATATTTTTGGATCAAGACACTTCAGCCTAGCGCCATGTCCTCACTGGCACATTGTAATTATCCCTAATACGCAGGTTCTTTGGACAATATCCCATCCATTTGCATGACATTATACATTCTAATCAGAGAAATGTCGTTCGTTTTTGAAAATTATATAATAAAAATATGTTGATATACACAGTTAGCTGGACGTCTTCTACTCTGAACCGATTGAAATACAACAACAATTTTTGATCTAAAATAAGTTTGTTTAACAACAATACATTGTCCAGACCAGCTATTTTTTATTACTTTCAATTGCATATTTCCGATATTTACCATTTTTAGAAAATATGTACGAAGTATTAACACATAATTTTTTTCAGAGAGTATCTAAGGGTTGATAATTGTGTTATAAATGCCATTATCGACACAGACGTAACGAAAATCCAACAGAAGTGCTATGTGGAAAGTTAACGTATAATTGTTTATCATTGAATTATGATAGGGATCCAGTTAAGCACTAATCTCGAATCTCAATAACACAGGCTACATATAATTCTAACAAGTGCAATCCTGGAACAAATGAGAATCATACCCGTATTTCTTTGATTGTCGTATTAACTTTCTTTATATCTCGTGAAATCTAAATAGTGAACAATCGTATGGCTAGAGTATTTCAGGGAATCGAAATCAAATACTTCTGGTGAAAAAACAGCCAAAAACAAAAGCAATTACCAAAAACTGCAATTAAAATATTTTGCTGGTGAAGCTCTTCTAAATAATAAATTAATTCAATAAAATTGACGAAACTAAATAGTTTTTCAATTCCAATGGTCTTCTGAAATGGATTACCAAACATTTCCTAACTATATTAGTTTCGGCTTGGTTTACCCCTATGTTCCTTTTGTAGAGTAGAAGAGCACATTGCGCCACACCACACCACACACACTGCAGTACATGTAACTCTCGTGTAAATCGCGCGTAAGTTGCCCAGGGAAAGCTTTGCTGAAAGGCTGAGGCTCGTTTATGAGATAACTTGGGTCGTAGTCATACGTTTAGCTCGAAGTCCAGTCAGCTTTACACAGGCAAGTTTTGCGCGCTCAATAAAGGAGACACAACAAAGGGCTACGGCATCCGTAAACCACGACAGTGCAGGGGAGGTGGTGACAAATACGTCCCGCAGCTTATCGCAGATAAATTACCTGAGACATATAGCATTACTATTTGAATATACTAATAATTAAAATAACTTCCTTTAAAATATGGTTACACTAGAAATTGAATTAGTAAATTGGTTGGATTAAAGCAGGACATGTACGATGGATAGATTTTTTCTATGCAAATATCTCTCAGAGTTACATCTAATAATAATATTTTCTCGGTTCTGTAGCGACATTTGGAGCAAATAACATTGTTCTGAGCTTAGAAATTAAGGAATACTGAAGATGTATAATAATAATAATAACAATAACAATAACAATAATAATAATAATATAATAAAAAATATTCTGAATACATCCTGTAAGTTGAGGCCCTTAGGAAATAAGTCGTAATAGTAGCAGACAAAAGTATTCCTAAATTCATATCGAGGCATGTTTTTCACTTTTGTATTACGTGGCCTACCATTAGTCGCTGCAGTAATCTCTTCTGGCACTGCATATTTCGTTTCTCCCGCAGTATCGCGCACTGGCCACTTCTTGCTCACCGTTTCCCCTCACTCCGCAAGTCCCCATGCCATATCCGCCCCGCGCCGCGCCCCATGCCCACCTCGCGCCCTTCCCCCCGCCCTGCCCCGCGCCCCGCCACGCATCCCGCCCCGCACCCCGCCCCGCTCCCCATCCCGCCTCCCCGCCCCGCGCCCAAGCCCGCGCTTCACCCCGCGCCCCACCTCGCGCCCCGCCCCGCGCCGCGCCCCGCGCTTCACCCCACGACCTGCCCGCGCCCCGCCCCGCGCCCCGCCCCGCACCCCGCCCCGCGCCCCCATCCCGCTCCCCGCCCCGCGCCCAACCCCGCGCTTCACCCCGCGCCCCACCCCGCGCCCCGCCCCGCACCGCGCCCCGCGCTTCACCCCACGACCCGCCCCGCGCCCCGCCCCGCGCCCCGTCCCGCGCCCCGCCCGCGCCCGCCCCGCGCCCCACCCCGCGCCCCGCACCCCGCCCCGCGCCCCGCCCCGCGCCCCGCCCCGCGCCCCGCCCCGCGCCCCACCCCGCGCCCCGCCCCGCGCCCCGTTTCGCCACGGCTCACACGTCGCTGGCGTTGCGAGCCGCACCCAGAATAATTCCGCAGTATTTCTTGCGGTAGTGTTTTCCGCGGCCCCCGGCCCATTCCACACTACATGGCCAGCATCCCTTCCCCAACCACACCATCGCCGCGCTTTGCACCGCCCACCCACTTCGTTCCATCACGATGGCCTTGCTCTCAGCGCCTCCCTCCTGCTTCACAAGACTCAAAAACACCCACACAAACTCGCTCCTATCCACTCCATAGTACACCTTTGCTTCCCTCCTCTCCAGCCTACACCACCCTCATCCCTCCTCTGTCCCCGCCCCGATCACGCACTCTCACCTCTCTTCTCGTGTCGCACCATCCCACGCGCTTCGTTCTACCACGCTCGCTTCGCTCTCTGCTCTCCACCCAGTCTCGCATCCGAAGGGTCAAATACGATCCTCTCCAACTCGCTTCTCTCCTCCCCACCATATACTCGTACCTCTACTGCCCGCTCACCTCTCTTTGCTTACATTTTAACTCCCCTTCTCCTCTTTCTTTCACACGAACTCATCAATTCTCCATCCTGTCCACCATTAACCCACCTTACACTTATCTACTCTGACACGCCGCTCTCTACCCTCCCAAAACCGTCTTACCCTCCCCATCCACACGCTCCGCCTCATCCAGCCCTTTGAGCCCTTCTCTTTCTCTTCCCACTTTGTCCTATCCTACTCACCCTCTCGCGTGTTATTTGTCTATTCTCGTCCTTCCCATCTCTCTTCTCCGTTTCTTCTTCTCGATTCTCTCCCCTTCCCCACCCCTCTTTCTCTCCCGGTTGACATTTATAAACATCACCCCGCCTCTCCTACGCCCACTATAATTGTGGTCACAGAATGGACGATTGTCCAAGCTAACAACCGAGTATCAATATTTATCAATTGGAAAGATAATGTTGGTTCAAGTACTTCGTTACGAGTCAACCAGCAATATACGTAATAAAAAATCCTAGAAGATATGCTCGAATATCTCCAAGAGCTCTCATGTGGTATTTCTGTGAAACGGGCAGTGTTAGAAAAATATTTTGGATATATTTTGAATACTACTCTTTCTAAGTTTGAAATTAATAATACATTTATGTCTCGAATTTCCACATGAAATTCCAAATATAGATTAAAAAAATGTAAAATTTCGACGCTGAGAGTTTGAAGAAACTATCCCCTTGAAATCGTTCATTGAATAATTACGAAGTCACAACTTAATAGAATACAAAAAATCTGGTTCTGAGTTTTAAGAAACTTTCGAACGTTTCTGCAGCCATTTCTTTTCGAATTGATTAAAAGTGGGGTGCATCTTCAAGAGAAGATCTGAATTGTTCTTTTAATTGCTATTTTTTCTTTAAAATACATTTAATATCATTGAAATATTATATTAAAATATTTTAAACTTGTTAATTATATATTTAAAATTCCTTCAAACACTTTGAGAAAAATTTCCTTTGAGATCAGAGGGTCACCGCAACCTCCACGCAGTTGTTCTGAGTTGTGTGGGACGCAGACAATGAAATAGTCGAGAAGAGGTCTCGTGAGGAATCGGTGGCAGTGCAAAGTCTAGGGCACTTGGAAGTTGAGACAGGAACAATAGAGGCTATATAGCAGTGGAAGACGTGAGCAGATGAGTGTGAGTGTGAATGTTAAAGGGAGAAGAGTTGGAAATGAGAGAGAAAAGGAGAACGGAAAAATTCTACGCGACCTAAAAATCTGCACCGCTGAAAAGATAGCATGTGTTAAAAGAAGATAAGATAGCTTGGTTGAACAAAAATGACTATAAAACACAGGAGAACGTCGATATGGGTTTCCTGCAGAGTGTGAAAAGATAGGGTAAGAAAAATAACATTTGACAGCACCTTCACAGAAATGCAAAGTCCAATGCATTTAGCTCTAACGACCATTCCCCTGTCAAAAACAGTTAATTCCCCTTGTGCAGCCGTAATCACGTCAAAAACCCTTCATATGAATCCTTTGAGTGTAATTGAAATCTCTACCAATGAACTGCTCTTTAATCTTTTTAAAGCGATTCTACCGTCATCTGTATATTTGTATATTGCTATCCCATGACTTTTATCACCTCACTGAACACTATATAATCAACAAACATACAGTACACATCGAACACAGAGCAAACCAAATTCGCCGTCCTGCATAATCTAGAGGAAGCGTCAAGGAGACTGATTCTGTCGGCCAGAGGGTCATGAGTTGCAATTCGGCATGGAAGCAGAACGAAACAAAAAAATAGATGGCAGACACACGTACTGAACTTCGTACATTTACTCCAGCTATCTCTGACTAAATGTTAAAGAAAATCTTGTGTGAATTTTTAAGACGACGGAATAATGTACATGAGGCTTATCCCGATCTTTCTTAAAAGCCAATTTGAATGAATGCTCTTTAACCCTTAAATGAGTTCACAATGAGCGAATACTACGGAAGAAAACATATCTAAAATAAAACGAACAAAATTCGCAATCTGCCATTATCTAGAAGAAGTATCGCGATATTGCATTAAGGAGACCGAAGGAGCTGAGGGTTATGAGATGCTACGCGGCGTGGCAGCGGAGCGAAAGAAAGAACCGTAAGGCAGCTTTAGAAACGCGTGCACGGCACACAGCTGCAGCTCCGCGGAGCGCGGAGTGGGGTGGGCGGAGTGATGCCCGACGCCGCCTCTCCACTGATTGCCAACGACCCGGCGAGGCGTGCGCTCGAGGTTGGCGCCCCTGACGGCGCGGGGGGGGAGGGGAGGGGCGGGTAACAGATGAGCAGCATTTTATGAGAAGAGCCGGCGCGGAGGCAATTCGTGTTTATGGAAGTGCTCTCCGTTGTGTTGCGGAACTATATTAGATGCTTTTGTACTTTTCTTTGAAAAAAGGGTCTAGGAAAACATGATTACCCAGAATAATTCTGAGCCTTTTTAATATTTAATTCTGTACTATTAATAAAGCTCACACGTGAAATATGTTGAGTTGAATGTGCTGGAATTCGCCATTTTTACGTTTGTGCTTCTTTTTATTAAAAAAATTTTGAATCAATTTTTAGGAGAAGGAATTAAAACAACATTCGAAATTGTAAAAAACATTTTTCTTACGTTTAAGGCACTTTTGAAGCACTTGTATCTGAACGCAACAAAAATAATGCTCAAAATTAATCTTTTTCAAATCTCAATTTCTAGAAAACTTTCATGCAGGTGTATATTAAAGTTATGATACATTATGTAAAAGAGGTCTTCTGAAAATTTTAATACCAGTTTTATTTTAATATCTTTACTGCAGTTTTATTTATTAGTAATATTTTAATTTATTATGTCATTTTTGGGTTTTATTTTTCAACCAATTCAGTTTATGTTCCCTGAGACTATTACAAATATATAAATCAAATTTGTCAGTTTTTAGACCGCAAAATTATGTAAACGTTAGACTACGATGAAATAATTTTTGTCATAGATTTTTCTGAAACAATTTTTAAAATATGTGCGTAAAAATTGAACATTTTTTAAAGTTTATGTCATTATATTTCTATTTGTTTTGAAAGTAGAACATTTATTGTAATTATTATTGCAAATGAAGACGGTTGGTACAAGTTTGAGAATTAAAGCATTTCTTGAATTAAAAGGGAGAACAAAATAGTCGTAAAGTATTGCGATCCCACCAAATTCTAGCAATACGTTTTGTACTTCAGAGCGTACTAAAAATTGTTTAAATCAAAGTGAAGACAATTCTGAAAATGGATAAAAATTCTCTAACCATTTCGAACCAAAACATTCTGGAAAATATTCCGGAAAAAATTCCATGTGCTCAAAATTGCTTTATTTACCGTCCTTCGAACAATTTTTTTCATAAAAAATTACGATAACCCTGATTACAACCCCAAGTAACAAAGAGATCTGCACATCCCCTCACATGAACTGCACTTCTCACGCAGAGGAATACAAGGGAATAAACAGCTAGGAATGGAAGGTCATTGGATACGGATTTATTGCATTAAATGAGAAAAAACAGTTAAATTTTTAAATATTTTTTCTTTTAAAATTCATAGTACAATTCACATATGTAAACAACGTAAGAAATCTTGACCAGTACGTTTCTTCCCTTTCAAAAATTAAAATACTGCGGAAACAACTGCATATGCTCGCAAATGGTTTCATCACACGTGAGAAACTCGTCACTCGTTTATTGAAATGTCGAAAAGTAGAAACATTTCCCAAATCATCAAATATTTACTTGCCGTTTCGAATCCATAGTTAATTCTAATATCTGGAGGAAGTAAAATAAATAAATATATGAATTGAAAATTCTTCGAGGGCAATTTTAAAAATAAGAAACATGTATAATACACACGTACACATTAAAACAACAACTAAGGACCATTCCCCGGTACATTTTTTCCCCTCACTAAAAAAACAATACAATTGTCCCGTCGCATAAATTTTAGAAAAAAACTGCATGTGCTACTCTTATCGATTGGTGGCACATTTCAGAAGAAAAGTTTTAGGAAATTAACCATCTCGTAACATGAAGTAACGAAAGTGTTTTACTCACAGGCAGATTTAATTTCTTATTAAAAAAATCACATCACAATCATCATCAACAGAAAACCAAGTTAATTATATGTCCCCGCACATAGGCTGTGCAGTACAGGCCCAGAAATGTAAGAAATTAACCGCGTGGAAATGAAGCATAACGTCATATTTTTTCGTTAAAGAGGATAGACATTTCCAGGATGGGTAAATTTACTTTTCCCATTTTGAATACAGAATAATTCAACTTCATGGAATACTACCTGCGACAAGATAATGAAAAAAAGTCATTGACATATCTATTTTTTCACTAAAATATCAAACCAAATCGAGATCAACAGGAATCGAGAAAAATCAACACGTCCTCTCAAATACCCACCCCGAAAAATCCTTTCAACGGTACAATTCTTTCATCGACAAAAAAAAAATCATTACAACGCCATCAACATCAGAAAAACGCAAACAACCACAGGCCCTATCAAATGGATTGCGCATCACAGGCCCAGACATGTGGAAATTAACCGCGTCGTAATGGAGCGCGAAGGCCGGGAATTTAGTTTTTGCGCGCATAAACCTGATGGCGCGATCGGCCGCCGCAGCGCTGTTTATTCTGTGCGACGCGCGGTCGTAATTATTTAGCGGGGGCGCGCGGCGGCGCCGGCCGCGCCCGAACATCCCGCGGTGCGCGTAAAACTCGCACCCCACGCACGCGACGGCACGGAACGGAACAGAACGGACAGTCCGCGGTTCGGAGCTCGTGATGTTCCCGAACTAACTGCGAGTAGTGAAGGTTTGCCCTGCTTTTGTGAGAAGGGATTTGAATATAATTATGTCGGAAGTGTCTTGGTTGGAAAATATACGTACGGAATAAATAATTTACGTGCGTGTACAATAAATAAAAATAGGGACCAGGACTGGGAATACCGCGAACTGGCAAAAGTCGGATTAATCTGATCCATCTATATCAAATATATACATACATAATTCACGTAGGGGACAAAACATACTCGTAAGGTCCTGGGTTGGAAGCTTGAAATGTTCTCGATCTAATAGCTTACGATACATGTTTGCGCTGCTTTTGTAAAAAGGGATTTGAAAATAATTATGTCGGAAATTTCTTGGTTGAAAAATCTACGCACGGAATAAATAATTTACGTGTGTGTATAATAAATAAAAATAGGGGCAACGATTGGGAATACTGCTAGCTGGCAAAAGTTGGATTAATCTGACCCTCTATTGGCATATACATACATATATAATTTACATACGGGACGAACATACTGGTTTGGAAGCTTGAAATGTTCCCGGTTTAATAGCTTATGATTTATGTTTGCGCCGCTTTATTGGGAAAGGATTTGAAAATAATTATGTCGAGTTTCTTCATATTAAAAAAATTACGTACTGAACGAAAAATTCACATTGAGCCGTCGGTTTGAAGGCTGAATATTGGAGAGATATTCACAGACTGAAGTTTAGGAGATTCGGACTCTTGTTCGAGGAAAGAGATTTTTATGCATTGTATTATAGGCGAAATTTAAATATTTTCGTGGATATGAAATGGTAGTCACTGGGTTGAAAGTTAGTGAGTTTCGTCTTTCAAATGCGATAGAATTACTTTTCGACTACTTCTATTAGAATTAATGATTTTCCTTAATACACGAATCTAATAGCACTCTGAGAAGGGGATTGATAATAATTAAACTTTATGTCTTTTTATTGAATTTCAAATTTTATAAACGAAACAAACGAGCCTGGGATTGAGGAACGCTAAGTTTGAAAGCCACTAATTTACTAAGATTATAATATACAACTTTTGTAGGAAAATAATGAATTATCGTTTGTGTCTAGAAAACGCAGTTGAAAAAAATGCTTATTTGCATTGTAGGCTCTGAATGACTTTATATAAATGAGATTAATAATGCCCAAAGCTTATTTCGACATAACTTGCGATATCTTATTTGCTGTAAACGCGCAGCCTGTAAAATTCCAGATCCTTGTAAAATCGCAGCTTGTATAACCCAAAACCTAAAGCAAAGAGAAATCCGTGGGGTGAATGCAAAGGCCTCGTGGTGAAAAGCTTGACAACGATTATCCGGGAACGGGAAGGAAACTTATTAATCCGCTCACTGCGGGACTGGTAACTCGTTGGGAAATTCACTTAATCCTTAAATTACATTCTGAAACTCTGAAATAATGTAAACAAGTTATAAAATTCATCAATAAATGTGTTTCTAAATGTTTTTCTATAGCTTAATAAAGGTAACGATTTATTAAATAACGATTCTTTCTACTGATCTGCGGCAATGTGGTTCATAATCGCGCAAATTCTAAGGAGGAAAGTACTTTAAAAGCTTCTTCCACGATTATAACACGTTTCTCTTGGCTTGGGCTGTTTGTAGAGTAGACAATTATATTTATTTAAAAATAATAAAAACAATTTTTAGCCGCTTAAAATTCCTCAACAAAAACATAAATAAATATTTCCCTAAAATACCCAGAAAAACAAAAAAGAAAGCAAATACATTTATTGGATAATCTCGAATGTGGCAACATTGCGCTGTAATGTTTTTCATTTTCGCGTCTCTTCTTCCATTTCCTCTTTTACGCTTCAGCAATTTACGAACAGCCACTACCAAGCAACCAACATACCCAAGCTCTCATGTGAACAGTTCATATTGCGCGTATCCTTCCGTTGAAGATCCTGCTGCACAATTTCATTATTTCTGTGAATTTTTCCGGAACCACTCATCTAAATTTCTGATCTGATATTTCCTCCGATTCGACTTTTGAATCTCCTATTAGTCATAAAAAATCACAAATTGATACATAAATACCAATACTTTACAGAAATATTTTCATATGCAGTAACAATATTTATTTATAACAACATTGAATCTGATGGATAACCATTCAGAGTTGAAAATGAGCATCAAAGCACGAACTAGGCAAAAGTTGGCAGCATTGTTCAACGATGAGCATTAGCCGGTGCAGCACTGCCAACTGATCCCCCTTCGAAAGCCACGCCTATACTGCCCGCTGCGGTTGCAATCAAAGCGATGCGTGGGCGCACTGCGAAACAGCCAGTCGATGCGAACGGCAAAGAGTAATTGGCTCATTGGTTGTGAATTTGCGGATACATCAAAATGCCCAAAAATTAGAGGAGTAGTGACCTGTGAGGTGGCTCTGTTAGCGGAAAATTTCTCATCGGCCAAAAATTTCAATCAATCATTAATACAAATTTGAAAATGGGAAGTTTCTCAATTTTGGCAAATCAGCATTTCAGTTTAATACTGTACATTGTCGTAAAAGCACACATGAATAAATTACTTCTTTTAAACATTTGTGCGATTCAACCCGGAGAAGAAGAAAATAACTTGTTCATTCATTAAGATATTTTTAGATAGCCATACACCTTTGTGTATTGCTGTAGAGGTTTTGAGACTTCGTGTTAAATACACAAGACAATAGTATCTAAAAAAGAATAATGAGCAAATATAATTATTTTATACAATTTTTTAAGCGGATAAAATTCGAATGGATATGATATAGTTCAAGGAGAATAAATGGTATGTGTATTACGTGAATCCACAACTAGGGTTGGAAATAGTCAATTATGGTGTTGAATTGTTGTGAATGTTTGTGAAGTATTCATAATGACTTTTTTATCTTAAAAAGGAGGGCGAACTCGTTAAAATAAAACAATTATTAAGGATTTAAGCAATGGGATAAGATCATGTATATAAGAAAACAATAGTTAAGGGTCATCTAAGAGTTCAATGGGATCCAACAAAAGATTTTGGACAGTCAAATTTATTAAAACACGATAAAACACTTTACATTAAAAACTTGTACCTGTGGCGACGTTTCGAAGGATGATTGTACCTTCATCTTCAGGCCAATAAACATATACTTAAACAACTAAAATTATAAAAAAGATACACATTAGAAATTGTTAAAAATCGAGAAAAAGGAAATCAACCTGTACGTACATTAAGATGTATAGTAAGTTATTACTCACAAGTTTAAATTAATATTGTGAAACAATACAAGATCAAGTACTGTACTTACATTTGTAGGAATTATTTACAAACTTTTACGGAATGGATCGTAAACAAGGAGGCCGACAAGGTGTGTCTCAAACCAGATTTTAGATCCAGAATATGAATTAAGAATTCATGCAACTTGATGTTGAATTTCTACGGCGAACATTGTTACGCGTTCAAACCAAGAGAATGAAACCTTGATAAATTACAAATTTTAACAGTTACATGTCAGAAATAATAAATAAAAATCCCCACGTCGCCACAGGTACAAGTTTTTAGTGTAAAGTGTTTATTATGTTTTAATAAATTTGACTGTCCAAAATCTTTTGTTGGATCCCATTGAACTCTTAGATTAAATCTATGTGACAGCCTTACAGAACAACTCAGAATAGTTAAAGGTGTTGACGTCCCGTAATATGTAATTCCATCAGAACTATGAAATATAAACACCCTCTGCCAATTCGTGACAAAACTCCATCAAAATAATAACACATAGTTCAATAATATTCAATTCTATTTAAATAATAATAGAACAGATATAACAATACTTATAATATTTCAATATTATTACATACAGTATAATAATTATATTAATATACAATATTATATTTAATTATGTATTATAATTATTGTTATTACTGGAATAACAAACATGTGTCAACAGTGTAACACATTTCAACCAGGTATCCGCTTTCTAGTTGCAAAAATCCTTCCCTGCTTTCCGAGTTTCCACACAAATCAATACATTTGAGAAAAGTCAGCCTGATAACGATATTATAATTTGCAAATTTAATTCTTCTGATGCGGCTTCGAACACTAAAACTCGTCTGTTTGCTCTAATATGAAACTAATCTTGAACCACACCAAACTGCACGGCACTCATGTACCAGAAACTGTATCACTAGGTGTCTTTACAATATTATCAAACACTAAAGAGTTTCCACAAGCCCCGGGCTTTTTTTTCTTTTGTGTTGCTGATACGGACGTCCTATCCATAAAACCAATTGCGGTAACATATCTTTACACCGCAAACAATAAATACAAAACACATCAAGTTTGCAACCTGGTTTAGTTGCTCAACAAGCATTACAGCATAACAAAATTGAGAATGTAGATGCAATTGTTTCATATACATTTTTAATCCATAACCAGACTTCCTCGGAGCAGAATTAGAAACTACGCAGGCAATCATCATACTACAATGTAATTATTAGATCGTCCAATTGTATACTGCGAACTCCGAGATTTAGAGTAGAGGTGGTTCTCTCAACAAGAACCAACGTCGTCAGCAAAATTAACCTTTGATTTCCCTTTTTCCTCTTAAGACGAGACAATGGCTTGTCGTCGCACTGCAAACACATCAAGGGGCGCGGGGGCAGCGGGGGCGGCCGGAGGCGCGTCAGGCGGAGGAGGCGATGCCCCGCCCGCGCCCCAATTACAAGCGGAAGCCCCAACCCGGCGCGCCCGCCCACGCCGCCTCCTCTTCGCCCCCGCCCCTCCGCTCCCCCGGCCCGCTTCGCCGCCGCTCATCCACGACTCCCTGCGCTTCCGAGCACCCCCGCCTTGCTTCCCTGCCATGCGTCCATGCTTTTCCAACATGCCTACCCTCGTACCTACTTTCACTTGTCCCCAACCATGGTCCTTATACCTTTTCGCATACCTCCTATTGAGGCTGCGAAATATAGCTTAAATGATTGGGAGAGCTTTGCAGAAACTGTGCCTAGGAAATCTTCTATTCGCCTGCCCGTACTCTTGTCATATCGGAAGACTCTGAAACAATCAAAAGTATCGATTGTAAGGATACCTAAGCGTAAGGATCATTACGTATTGACGACATTGTCAATGTCACCTTTGTCTAGGAGAAAGGAGAATATTTTCCTTACTGATTCTATTCGTCATTCACGGCGCATCTGCGTGGACGCCCTGTTCTTGTGGCGTTATAAATCGCTGGTACACGGAAAATGCAATTTCAGTGAGCTTTGGAACGCTACCAAACTTGCATATAGTACTTCACTTTCATTGCAGTTAATATGCGCGAATGACTTATGCCTTTACGAGGCGATCTGCCCTGAGACCGCTCGGCTGTAGATTTTCAAACAATGCGATTCTCTTCGCGTGTTCAATGAAAACGAATCGGATTCTAAGAATTGTGACAACGTACGGCGCTGCGTGCATTTCTTGGGCCGCCGGAGCCGGCGGCGTCCGGGATGTGGCGCGTTCTCGCGACCGTCTTGGAAAGCAGTTGAAATTTTTGTTCAAAGAGTTTCATGCCACGAATGAAATTCCTTTTCACTCTGCCAGGTAGTCGCCGGATTTTGAGAAAAAAAGTTTCTATCTCCAGCCCGCCCACGTTTGAAATGCATGGTCTTCGCTGTTAATTAGCCCCAAAGAGATGTTATAAATGATTGAATTCCAAGTAAAGCGCTAAATTTGAATTAATTTGGCGCGTATATGCCATCACAATCCTGCTTGCATTTATGCCTCTCCACTCACATGCACACCCAGCTCTAATCCTCGCCACGCTTCTTGAACGTCTTTCGGTCTTTCCTGTCTGCGATGTTTGCAACTATGCTTTTCCACAATGCCTCCTCGACCTGCCTTCCTTACCATGCTTCCTGGCTGTGTCTCCCAGCCGTGACTACGCAATATCTACCTACACAATGCATATCCGTCGCATAAAACCCTACGCCTAAAGTCGTGAAACCATCGGCTCCTCGCTTTTCCAATCATGTGCCGGATACCTTCCGTCACGCCTAACGTTTCATTACTACCAGCTCCCCCTCACGCCTCATAATCCCATCGTGCCTTCGAATAAAACCTAACGTCTCCACCTCCTATACCTT